>RJVU01053643.1:2938054-2971073 GCA_003731715.1 Anabarilius grahami | reverse complement strand
ATGCTGTATTGACAGAAGAGATTGAGCTGCATTCCACAGGCCAGATGAGATGAGCTTCTTGCAGTAAAGCCCTTTCACTTATGTTATTGCTACTAGTGCAATGATGCTGTTTATAGCTACATTTAGAATCAAGTAAGAACATACTCACATTAATATACTGTACATTATTTACACACACATTTGTTAAACTGCTTAGGCATTGAGTTTCTTTATGATGTGAATCAGTATGTCATGAAACTGAATGCACTAACCACTGTAAACCAGAGAGGACCAACATAGAAAATCATGCTGGTCAAAGCTGGTGCTGTCAGAGATTTGTCAAATAAAATGTTCAAAATTACTACTGTGAGACAGGGCTCTACATTCCTTATTCAGAGTCTAACAAAACATTTTAACACCTGACAAATCATAGTTAATTTGACACTGATGGAGGCCTAATACAAAGTGGAAATCCTACACAGCCAATCTGATACACACACACACACACACACACACACACACACACAATATTCCTGCATACATTATATATGAAGATGTCTGCTCATATCAAAATGGAGCTGTGCATTGAAAGAGAAAATACACAGCAGGTTGTGATAGAGCAGGATATGGGATGTGTGTGTGTGTGTAATACAATCAAACACACTCTCACATCTCTGCAGAATTTAATCTGTTGTAGTAAAGTCCCATTATAAAGGAACAAGCAAGACAGAGCAGAATGCTGCAGTTATTCTGCTGTAGGATATGACTGAATTCATAAATGCAGCTACAGTTAATCTACACAAGTACTGATGTACGGTATAACTACATAAATAAATATTTGGATTTAAAAAAAAATCCAAGTAAAAAAAGGCTGATCTTGCTTTATAATTAAGTACAGTATAAATCAAATTAATAAAAATATAAAACAAATATATATAGCAAATATTCTATTCAGGATTTATGACTAAATATTCATATTCACAACTAAATTTAAATTTACAACAATATATTCAGGATTTATGACATATTCAGATTGTCAACTATATATTCAGGATATAAAATTATATATTCATATTTACAAGTATATATTATGAATTTATGGCAACATATACAGGTGCTGGTCATATAATTAGAATATCATCAAAAAGTTGATTTATTTCACTAATTCCATTCAAAAAGTGAAACTTGTATATTATATTCATTCATTACACAAAGACTGATATATTTCAAATGTTTATTTCTTTTAATAAACTTTACACTTTACACTGGACCTCAAGCAACGTGGATTGTGTGCCTCTCCTCTCTTCCTCCAGACTCTGGGACCCTGATTTCCAAAGGAAATGCAAAATTTACTTTCATCAGAGAACATAACTTTGGAACACTCAGCAGCAGTCCAGTCCTTTTTGTCTTTAGCCCAGGCGAGACGCTTCTGACGCTGTCTGTTGTTCAAGAGTGGCTTGACACAAGGAATGCGACAGCTGAAACCCATGTCTTGCATACGTCTGTGCGTAGTGGTTCTTGAAGCACTGACTCCGGCTGCAGTCCACTCGTTGTGAATCAACTGTCAAGTTGGACAACTGTCAAGTCAGCAGTCTTCCCCATGATTGTGTAGCCTACAGAACTAGACTGAGAGACCATTTAAAGGCCTTTGCAGGTGTTTTGAGTTAATTAGCTGATTAGAGTGTGGCACCAGGTGTCTTCAATATTGAACCTTTTCACAATATTCTAATTTTCTAAGATACTGAATTTATTTTCCTTAGTTGTCAGTTATAATCATCAAAATTAAAAGAAATAAACATTTGAAATATATCAGTCTGTGTAATGAATGAATATAATATAAAAGTTTCACTTTTTGAATGGAATTAGTGAAATAAATCAACTTTTTGATGATACACTTAATTTTTGGTTCCAAATGTTTATACATTTTACTGGTAGTCCACTGTATGAAGAATTTTTGGGTATAATATGTCACTTTACTTTATTTTGCTATCCTCACTTACATAAATGAACTATAGTGTCCTGTACACACTAGTAAACATATTTCAAAAATATCAAAAATGTCTGAATAATTGTTGGTTTGACTGTATATATAGATTATACAATATACTCAGAATATATGACTGTTTATTCATATTTACAACTACATATTCAGGATTTATGATATATTCTGGATTGACATTTATGATATACAGTATATTATGACATTATATTTAGATAACTATATTCAGTTTATATGATTACTCATACATATACAAATATGACAGTATATTAAGATCTGCAGCTATATACAACTATATATGCAGGATTTATATAAATAATTTTAGATTTAAACAGTATATTCAGGATTTATGACAACTATACTTTCAGATTTACAAAAATAAATTCATTATTTCTAACATTATGTTATATATACACACAGTCAAACCAACAATTATTCAGACATTTTTCATATTTTTGAAATATGTTTACTAGTGGGTGCAGGACACTTTAGTTCATTTATGTAAGTGAGGATAGCAAAATAAAGTAAACTGAGACATATTATACCCAAACATTTTTCATACAGTGAACTACCAGTAAAATTTATAAAAATTTGGAACCAAAAATTATTCAGACACTTTGACCTGACCATGTTTTGCTTAAGTATTATCTGACATAATTAAGATAATTTTTTTCTGACACAGTTTAACTCTGAGATCTTGTCATATTTTATTACCATTTTTTAAACTATAGTGAATAAACTGTATTAATGAATGAAATGTTCAAGGTGTCTGAATAAATTTTGGTTTAACTGTATACAAACACACGCACACACACACACACACACATGTATATATATATATGCATTATAGAAACTACAGATTCAGAATTTATGACAATTGATGAAACTAAAACAATATTAAGATTATATATACTACAAGATTTGCTGGAACTGGATTCGTTAATTCAGCCATATTGTTATTCATTATAAGTTTATCATGCTTGTTTCTTGTTTTTGTTCTTTCTTGCTCAACAACTACTAAACAAGTTAATGGAATATTCGAACTGAACTATCATGCATTACCCTATTATGTTGTGTCCTACAGTATTTTGCCAGAGCCTAACATATTTTTATGGTTCACATGTGTACTCTTAGGGTCACGCTGTTGAATTTCACCCTACCGTGTCATAAGCGGTGAGCACTTTACGCAGTAGCTCTGGAATGGGGCCATGGGCTTCCATGGTGGGGTAGGCCTCGCTGAGATTTACCATTACCCGCAGCGCTCGCTCGCTGTTCATCAGCCAGGAGGACACAGTCAGGATACACTGTTTCATGTTAGCTGCCGGAGTCAGACCGCAGAGCTCCTTGAATGACACCATGGCATTCTGGAGAAAAAGATAGCAGAGCAGACGTTAGCTTTAGAGACCTATATGAAAAACTTCAGGTCAGTTTCAGATTCAAGATAAATGTGCGATTAATCACAGCAACAGCACACACAGTGTGATTCTGTTCAAATACATCTACCTTTGGCCATGGAGAAGCTCATGTTTACCTCAACCAAGAGAATTAAACTTTCCTCTTTGTTTTTGCTCAGTAATTGTTGAATGTACACAAGAGGACACAGCACTCAGTGAAGTTGGAGGCCAGATCAAAGTCACGCACTAGATTGTAATGAAAGCGCATTCAGCACATCGAGTCCCAGAGCAATGCAGAAAGGACAAAGCTTTGCCTTCTAGTAACTAATGCTAAATCACCACTAAGACTCTAAGAACTGCTCTTGCCAACAATGTTGCCTTAGTTATTAGGGATGATATCATACCCATCTGAGAAAAATGATGTTTCTATGAGAGTTCTGTAAACACAGAAGGTCTTTGAGAGAAGAGCAGCATGGTTTAAGTTCCCATGACATTAAGATCTCAGACCACTTGGCTTTTGGGTTGTTTGCAGTCTGATGCAGTGTTTCTGTGTGTATTAACAAGAGTATCAAGTAAGCAAGAGTTTTGATTTATGAATAAGAGGGTGGACAGCTGCTTGTAAGCTTTTGACACAGATCATACAGTAACAATGCGGTTTTCCTGGTCTCCTGACACACATAGAGACCTTAGGGCTTCACAATTGATGGGATTAAAACCAAAGTTGTGATATGGCTTAGTGTGATTATGTAACTGTGTCCTTTTACACATGAGCAAATCATGATCTGGTGTTTTTAATGTCTCAGAGTGGCATGGTTTGCAGTAAGTGCTGCTCCACATTAAAAGGTGGGGTATCCATTTTTTCAACTACACTGTTTGGAAGTTAGTCGAGCCGGTACCAACAACAAACGTGTAGCCAATCAGCATTAGGGGGCATATGACGGTCGAGGAGACAGAACGAGCAAGAAGGAGAAAAAAAAAAACGCAGAAAGAGAAATGATGAGACAATACAAAAGAGCTCAAAAGAATATCATTGGAATGACGGTTTATGACTGGGCAAGCATTTTAGGACCTGCGTTAATATTAGAAAAGCTTTCCAGCGCTGGAGAGAGCTCAGTGGGAAGGCCTGAAAACAGATGCGGAGGCTGCTTTGAACTTTGAACACTTTTCAATTGAGTGTCATGATTGTCTGGGGCTGCTGTGCTGTTCACTCTAGTGTACTGTACATTCAGTTTTTGTGCTTCCTTGTCGTTCGTTCATCAACTGCACTTTATTTTTCGTGAAGCATTTTGTTGCGCATCAGCTGTGATAAACAGACATTCACTCTCGCATTGCGTGTGTAACAGTGGCCAGATAGTGAGAGTTTTGCAGTTAAACTACTGCACACCTGACGACTGCTAGAATGAGGTGTTTAGTGTCATTGATAGTGCACTCGCCTCGCATGCCAGCAGCGGATGGACTGGGGTTCAAGACCGACTCGGAGCAGGGTGGTTAGGATTGGAGGGTGAGTTTTGGAGGCGGAGCAATGAAGAGAGGGTGGGTTTGTTTGGGTTGATTTCAAATATCAACAATGTCCAACAGTGTTGTTGAAAAAATGGATACCCCACCTTTAAGCATCAGCTGTTTCGGTCGCTTATGATGTGCGTTTGAGAAAGAAACATACAGCAACCATATTCCCAAACTTAGAAAGAGAAGCACTTAAACTAGCTGTCATCAACAAAAGAGGAGCTTAAAGATTTCCCTGAAGGTTTCCAACAAAGTAACAGCTAGATGGTTTAACATTTTTTTTAAATTAATTAATTATTATATTAGCCATTAGCTATACATATTAGTATTGTAATTTTACTAAAACACTTTCCTTAAATACTTTAAGACTTTTTTATTTTATAGTGAATTTTTTATAATAGTAATATTTTAATGTAAAATTACTACAACTACTGCTACCACTAATAATAATAATAATAATAATAATATTTTATAATTATATTGCTTTATAATAACAACATTTCGACCAAATTGTTCAGTTCTACAAACAAGAACTGCAAACTTGGAGCTTTAAAAAAAAAAAAAGCATTTTAAATTGCAATTCTAATTTTCATCAAAAAAGTCGCAATTCAATTTTCCCCCTCAAATTGTGCAGCCCTAGAGCATCTCATACCCCGACTGCGAGTGCATTTGCGTCTACATACAGTATGCTTGAAACTTGATAATTAGAGAAACACCCAGACCTCATCAGAGTGCAGATCAGAGCTGTCTATTTTTCATCTGTAAAAGTAAAGTACAAAAAAAAAAGATGTTCTGCATGTGGGACACAAAAGAAGATATTCATGTTCATGATATTATGTTCAAACAACATTGGACGCCAATGTATGTACACAAATGTTTCTTCAAAATATCTTACTTTTTGTTCCACAGAAGAAAGAAAGTCATACAGGTTTGAAGCAACATGAGGTTGAGTAAATGATGACAGATGTTTCATTTTTTGGGGAACTCACCCTTTAACAATATTCTTTTGGTCTCATGATAGCATTTGTCAAGGCGACAACCATTTCCAGACACATACAGTCACATACTCTTTCACACACGAGAATTTATATTTAGCACATTTATTAATCTGTCTTCCCTTTGGAGATGACCCCCGCACAACGCTTTCAACAGGATTGGCTATTCTCTTGGGACTTTTTCAGAAAAAAGCTTCCCACAGGAATACCAAAACATGCTCACACACACCCACCTACCTACTACCTTGTTTTTAACTAAGACAGATGCTTTTGTGTAAGAGAAATTACTGGAGTGTTTAAACATTGGTGTTTACGAAGAGATTTGGACAATTTGTTCATATAAGAGAGTCATCAGCGGTGTCACACACCCACCCACACATACACACAAGAAGAGCTCCTCTATCTATCTAATGCGCTATTTTTTCCTCCCATTTATCATTCATTTTTGTTATTTTCAGTTTAATGAACTCTTTACTGCATTATCCAAATTCCACAATTGAATTCACACACAAACAGCGTGGCTCAGGCCAGGAGAGCGCGGGAAAGAGCCGCTTCCGGCAAACGCTTGGATAATGTGTTCCAGACACTTCGTCCTGTGTTTGTGAAAACAAGGGTGTTTGTGTTTGCATGGGTCAGGAAGAGTGGGGGGATCTGGGTCACACTAGCTGAGCTATAATGTGAAAATGGATCAAAAATATAATGTAAAAAAATCGTGATTATAGATCTGTGTGCAAATTGTAATTGCCTGTAAGTAACTGAGAACATGGAAAATCTTTGAGTAAGTGGAATTTGAATTACTACGTGAGCCAATACAGGGAAAAAATATATATATACACTACCGTTCAAAAGTTTGGGGTCAGTAAGATTTTTAAATGTTTTAAAAGAAGTATCTTCTGCTCACCACGCCTGCATTTATTTGATTAAAAATACAAACAAAAACAGTAATATTGTGAAATATTATTCCAATTTAAAACAGCTGTTTTCTATGTCAATATACAGTAAAGTGTCATTTATTCCTGTGATCAAAGCTGTATTTTCAGCATCATTACTCCAGTCTTCAGTGTCACATGATCCTTCAGAAATCAATCTAATATGATGATTTGATGCTCAAGAAACATTCATTATTATTATCAATGTTGAAAACAGTTGTGTACAAATTTTTTTCAAAATTCTTCGATGAATAGAAAGTTCAAAAGAACAGCATTTATTTAAAATAGAATATTTTCTAACATTATAATTGTCTTTACTGTAACTTTTGATCAGTTTAACTCATCCTTGATGAATAAAAGTATTGATTAATTTTATTTCTATCCCCCAAAAATAAAATTAAAATTCTTACTGACCCCAAACTTTTGAACGGTAGTGTTTAATGTTACAAAAGATTTAGATTTCAGACAAATGCTGTTCTTTTGAACTTTCTATTCATCGAAGAATTTTGAAAAAAATGTGTACACAACTGTTTTCAACATTGATAATAATCATAAATGTTTCTTGAGCATCAAATCATCATATAAGATTGATTTCTGAAGGATCATGTGACACTGAAGACTGGAGTAATGATGCTGAAAATACAGCTTTGATCACAGGAATAAATTACACTTTACTGTATATTGACATAGAAAACAGCTGTTTTAAATTGGAATAATATTTCACAATATTACTGTTTTTGTTTGTATTTTTAATCAAATAAATGCAGGCTTGGTGAGCAGAAGATACTTCTTTTAAAACATTAAAAATCTTACTGACCCCAAACTTTTGAACGGTAGTGTATATCACAAAAAAGATCTATTGAGAATGTAACTTGTGCAAGTTTTAATGTACTGTAAGTGAATGTAAGTAAATTAATTTCTTTTTCCCTCATGTTGTCCAATACTCAGATGACTTTCTTTTATGGAACACAAAAGGAGTAATCTTGAACAGGGGTTTTAAACTGGGGCCACAAGGGGGTGCTAGGGGAAAACAATGNTAGGGGAAAACAATGAAATAATAATAATAATAATAATTTAAAATAAATTTTTTAAATTTAAAATAAGAGAATAAACAAATTAACAACTAAATACATTAATAAGTTATGTCAATATTTCCCTTTTTAAACACTGGTCAGAAATCATGAGATTAAAACTTTTTTTGACAGGTAAAATAATAAAAAAAGACTGCAAGTTGAAATAAATAGGGACTGGAGCTTTTAACATAAAAACAAAACAAAACAAAACAAAACAAAACAAAACATCAAAGCATCATAAAAGAAGTCCATTAGTCCACAGAACATTTTGAATTTTGCTCTCCCTGGCATGTTCAAGAGAATTAGTAATGTCTGATTAATGAACAAATTGTTTTTTTGAGTCAGATCCTTTCAATGAATCAGCTGATATTCCACCAAAAGAAAGAAGTTTAGAATTGAGAAAATCCTAAGTTGATGCTACAATAAAACAAACAACAACTTCAGCTATCTTCAGGGTTATAAAAAGAAACATTTGAGCAACATTTTCCTAGTTAAAGCAGAAGTGCATTATCATGAAACTCCACTGATGATCTTAAAGTTCTCGTGTTGAGACAGCTGTGATTTATTATTGTCATTGTGACATAAATCTGTCGCTCCATGGCCATGAAATACTCATATTTACCCATTAAATGCTGCAGCAGCACAAGTCTAATTCATCCACTTACTGGCTCTGTTCTTTAGACACAATTATAAAGCTCAGTCTAAAGCAGACACGTTAACTTTAGACAGGATGTTATGCAAGCAAAAAGTGCTGACTCATGACAGTGTGCATAGTAAACACTGAGCAATGTGCATGCCAATACATCCATATTTAAAGCAAAGCAGATTTAGATCAGGCTTCAATATGGTTGCAATACAAGCCTGACTAGGGATTTTTTTCTGTATTGAAAGATTACTTTCTCATGATAGACCGATAGTATCCAATTTAAAACTGACACGCAAGCCACAATTAAAAATGGCTTTGTGAGACTAAAATAGTTCAAGATGTGCTTTCAAAAATAAAAATGTAAAAGTATCCATACCAGAGAAACATAATCTAATCATCTGCATATTCACATTGGTCTATGTGAGTCTGTGTGTGCTGAAGTAGTTATTTCATTAGCGTGAGGGAGAGCGATTCACAGAAGTGACAGATCATTCTACAAAACAGGGCTTCCTGTGGGATT
Source organism: Anabarilius grahami (assembly GCA_003731715.1). Classification (NCBI taxonomy): domain Eukaryota; kingdom Metazoa; phylum Chordata; class Actinopteri; order Cypriniformes; family Xenocyprididae; genus Anabarilius; species Anabarilius grahami. Next base: position 2,962,035 of record RJVU01053643.1, on the reverse strand, counting down.
GCTATGACACTATGGAGACCATGAAGACCATGCTGTTTAAGTGTATAAGACAGGCATGGAGAAAAACTAAGCAGCAGACAGCTTGATGTTGAAACTTTATAAGTGATTGAGCAGAATAACATCCTGCCAACAACAGGATCACTTGGCTCTTGATACTGGTGCTCTGCCCTCATCTTCCCTGGTTATACTCCAAAATACAGCAGGATGAAATAAAGTGTTACACAACACATGAATTCTTAATAGCAGCATTAAAACCTATACACATTCTGCAGTGTGTGACTGGTGTTGTTCAGTGTGTTTCCTTTAACCGTTTGCACACTTGAGCATGAAAGGAGTGTTTTCCTGTACACCGCCCTCCCCTCTCCTTTTTAGTGGACACGCATCAGTTTCTCCAATTAGTAATCAGTGGAGAAACAGGCTAACAGGAAATGGATTCACTGTTTGAATTGCACAGTGACTTTTAGGAGGCTAAATTCTATGGAAGCATATGTGTAATTCAATTTGAAATATAATATGCAAAATGGCAATGCAATATGCAAAATGGCAATGTATTTCTCTATTTAATTTACATTTTTCATTACCATATGTGCAAAGTTGGTGCAAAATGAAAATGAAAATTAAATAATATAATTTTATTTTGCCATTTCCAATAGTAGTTTTAATATGTAAGTTACATACTCATTATTAATGCTTTATAAGTTGCGAAATTAAAATGAAAATGTATTACTCAAATTGATTAGGTATGTGTCGCTGTCCAAGCTATAACAGTAGCAAAATAATAATTTCAAATGTTAAATGTCCTAAATGCATTAACACTCACGGTTAGGACATGGAGGATTGCATTTTCATAATAAACCATGGGATATTTGTAGCAAAATTCAGTGTGGATTTCAAAATGCATTCTGAGCTAAAGATAAAGCAAAATGGTAGCAAAATTTTGATTTTAAATGAATTTTTAATACATTGACACTCACTCTTGAGAGGTTTGAAAAATGCATTTTAATTAATGCCCCACGTCGAGTGTAATTTAGTCGATGTGGATTTGGAAATGCATTCAGGGCTGATCACGCCCACCCTCCATCAATCATTGCGTCAAGACGAGGCATGCATTGTCGCGGGTATTTTGATCATTGGCGGCAAACGCAGTAAGCTCGGCCAAAAGAAGAAGAAGAAGTAGGGGTGTTCGATTCCAGGTTTTTTGGAGTCGACTCCGACTCCCGACTCCCACTGTTGGAGTCGATGGAATCGACTCCTCGACTCCATTTACTGTACATCAAAACAGGGTCATAAATAAGCCAAGATGGCACACAATTTATTTTTCCCCGAAGCGAAGCCTTAAAATCCCCTCATTAAAACAACACATGTTTAGCGAGACTGTCCAAATTAGTCCAATTTAGAGATGATTTGTAGCCTATCAATGTTGCCAATTGCCAATACCTAATTTTACCGAGAGAAAAGTCACAAAAAACTGGTCGAATATTATGTCAGAATTAAATAAACGAGAAAGCAGGGATTCTTTAATGAATTCATCTCTTCATTATAATGGTCGGGGGATGGCGCTAAACGCACATGATCGTTGTCTTAAAAGTGCTTGGACACGAGAGTTAGATACTAAAATTAATACAATACATAAAAAAATGCATACATGTACACTTATTAATGTGTTTATTGTTGATGTGAGCTTTTTATTATTAACGTTTCTGCGACAGCTCTCTGACTCTCTCACTTCACTGCGACTCTGTTGCTGTGTCCGGAATTGCTCACTTGTTTACTGATTCTCGAATCCATAGCCTACATAATGCATGGCAGTTAAGTGCATAATGTCTATGGTTAAGTGCACTAAGCAAGGAGTGAACAAAATAAAGCGAGGAATTCGGACACTGACGAATCGCGTCAGAGAGCTGTCGCAGAAACTTTGTCACATACATTTATGTAGCTTACTTTAGAAATTGATAACAGACATAGTGAGTTTAGTTTGTAATTATACATACCTCCGTGTCAGCTTTAGTATTGATGGTAGCTTATATTATTGCAATAAATATAGATTTGATTTTGCATAGTTAACCGTGTTCTTTAAACTAACCATACATACAAAAACCATTTTGCTTTATCTTTGGCTCAGAATGCATTTTGAAATCCACACTGAATTTTGCTACAAATATCCCATGGTTTATTATGAAAATGCAATCCTCCATGTCCTAACCGTGAGTGTTAATGCATTTAGGACATTTAACATTTGAAATCATTATTTTGCTACTGTTATAGCTTGGACAGCGACACATACCAAATCAATTTGAGTAATACATTTTCAATTTCATTTCGCAACTTATAAAGCATTAATAATGAGTATGTAATTTACATATTAAAACTACTATTGGAAATGGCAAAAGAAAATTATGTTATTTAATTTTCATTTTCATTTTGCACCAACTTTGCACATATGGTAATGAAAAATGCAAATTAAATAGAGAAATACATTGCCATTTTGCATATTACATTTCAAATTGAATTCTGCTGCAAATATGCTTCCATAAAATTCTGGCTTTCTTAAAGAAGTTTTAAATAAATTTGTAACAAATGGAAATCCAATATTGGCTGCAGCTCATACAGTAGAGCATGGCGCTAGCAGTGTCATAAGGTCAGTTTGGATGAGGTCAGGGAATGCAAGAACTGATATTATGGACACATTAAATGTACTGTAAGTAAGTAGCTTTGGATAAAAGCGTCTGCCAAATGAATAAATGTAAATGTAAGCTTTAATTACAACAAGTAAATGACTAGAAACATATTTTAATATAAAAAACTAGGTCAGCTGTGTGAACACCAGAGAAATGGACAATCCAAGAAAATGAGAGTAAGAGCAGAAATGAAATAACACAATTGCACACATACGTGCACACATTTAAAGACAAGGGGAGAGACCCAGAGCAGAAGGACAGCTCAAGCTGGCCATATGTTTTCTGTCTCTAATCATCTAATGGGATGTCCTTTGAGGTTTTAGTCTTCTTAAATTAGGACCATGCGCTAGAGGACAGCATGTTAAATCTGCTGAGCAAAAGTCATTTGAAACCAGTATTATTTGCATCTTCCACCCAATCTTTCATGACATGAAATGGAATGATGTATTGCCTTTATAACCATGCAATTTTACTACTCTACTGGTATTCAGTGACAAAGCATGATTAATATTCCAGCATTTGAGAAACATCTGTAATCTCTCTGAGTTCTCTCATCTGTAAAAACACATTTTGTGAAAGATGTGAAAACACCTTTAGAAACAAAACCCGGGTATCCAGTTTTAAGGGCATTACTAATGAGCTCAACAACAAAACTTCCACTCTAGATCTTTCTTGCATCATTAACTCTCTCACTTTCTACCTGTTCCTGACTTCACAGGTACTTTTAAGCATGTGTTTTCAGTACTGTGTTGTCATAATCCTTGTTACATCCCCTTTTCCTCCCTTGAACTGCCTCTAGGGCCAAGGCAGATTTCAATACTAAAAGTGGCAGCTGATGCCATTCCTCAGTGGAGGAATTTTTTATTTTTTCCACATGGCATTGCAAGCACATTTCACTTTTCATACCACATATATTTTGTGCTTTGACACAACATTTACTTTTTGATTTATTTAATGTGAAGAGGGAATCTACAATCTACTATTATTGATTACTCCTGATTCCTGAAGCTATACAAATATCATTAATACTTGTATATCAATATCAATGCTTGCTGTCAGAACATTAATTTCTCAAAAGACTCAAGATTCAGAGCAAACAGACTCAACAACCAAATCTTAAAAACGTTGAATGTGAAAAGATCCTACCTGTACGTTTTCCCGTAGGTCTGTTGCTTCCCGTAGTGGCTGGGTCGATGCCCTGAAGAGCTCATCTACTACTTTGATCCCTGTGGTCTTAGTAGAGGTGTATTCCCTTGCTTTGCGGCCCTTCCTCACAGAGAGACCCCTCTTATGGGCCTTACCCCCACCTCGCCGGTTTGTAATGGCAACATGAACAAACAATGTGGTGTTAGGCAAAAACTCCCCTGTAAGTGACTGCAATGGTACGTGCCGGTAGCCAGGAAGCAGGCACTCAAAAGGAATGGTGTACTGGCCAATAAATTCATCGCCAATGTAGTCATCATCAAGGACAACAAAACGCAAAGCAGCCAATTCGGGAAGGTTGATCTGGAACTCAAAGCTTTCGTCAAAAATCGGATTGTCACCATTTTGTGAGACTGTTTTTGTGCGTTGTTCTGTGCAGTCTGCAGGAATACCATGGATCTCCACATAGATGTATGGCTCTACCACGTCACCTTTAGCAGCAGAGCCTCGAGGCTTTGGTAGATTTTGACCACTGATCACCTTGATGTGGAGGAGCTGGGCTGAGACTCCAGGAAGCGAGTCACGAGCATTGGCACTAAAATACGACACCTCCTCACGCATTATTGCCGGACGCAGGACGTAGCCACAGTTGCCGTTTTGCCTAAACCAGCCAAGGTTCAAATCCATCATCAAACCTGGAGTCTGGTAATTCATTGCCACAATTTGACAACCACACTTCCAGAAGTCCTGTGGATTCATGTTGCTAGCATCAATGCGCATGGGCGTTGGGTACACCCGTGACAGAAATCGCTTATTGTAAGAGACAAAGTCCTCAGGAAACTCGTTGGCAAAGTGGTTGGCGTCAACCTCATTAAAGGAGCAAATCTCCCAATACCTCTGTTCACGTTTCGACGTCTCAAAGTCACGGAACTGCACAGACTTGCAGAGGGTGACTAGGTCTGAAAGTTCTTTGCAGAATCGTAATCGTTTGCAGCTAATCCCGTTGAGCTGGTCCTTATCGTCTACACCCATCATTCTCCTGGACATCTCAAAGCCTTCTTCTTCATCCGTGACCTCCCCTTCAGACTCTTGAGAGTCTGTAGGCAGGCGCTTCCCTTTTATGAGTATCTTTCCCTTGAGTTTCTCAGGGGAGGGCAAGTAATGGTCCTCCATATTAGGAGGCTCAATGTGCAGTTTGTCCCCAAGAATCTTCTTCAGGTGTTGAGCCATGACCCTCTGCTGGGGAACACTACAGTGTGTGACAAGACAGAGGATTAGTGGATACTCTGAACCCTCGAAGGCATACTGGTTAATGACATCTAGAACTTTACAGAAGGCCAGCTGGGATGCAACAGAGCTACCAACATAGACTACAGGCTCACAGTCAGGGCCATCCCAGACTACAACCTCTATGCTTCGACAACCCATGCGTAGCGCCCTAACGTAGCTGCTGAGGTCCGATGAGCCCCAATAGTGATCTTCCAAAAGTGAGGCGTTGTGGGAAGAGTTGATGTAGTAGTGTGAAAGGGGCTGCGTCATATCCTGACAAACATGCTTGTGCTGCGGGTCAAAAATGTGGCACTCGGATGACAGGAGGTAGTGTGTGAAGCCGTCTATGGACAAGTAGCCATTGTTACGTCCTTCAGCAGAGGGTTCGTACTTGTGTACAATCTCTCTACACATTTCCTCTGTGACTCCCTCCACTCCCTGCTCCACCTCCACAAAAAGCATCAAGTCTTTGGAGTCTAGGTACTCTTTGTTGCTAGAGAACTGCACTAGCAAGAAAAAAATCTCAGGACGTGTGCACAGTTCACAGTAGGCTTCTACAAAAGTGTCTAAATCAATGCCTTCCCCATAGCAATCCTTGGCCTTTTGTAGTTCTTTGAACTTCAGTTCAATGCGAGACTCCCTCATGCCAGGATTGAGACCCTTGATGATTTGGGTGGCCCGGAATAGGTCAATATGTCCTTGCCTTTCTGGATCAGCTAGCTCGAACACTGACCCAATCCAGGATGTTCTTACACTAGGTTGATTGGGTTCGACTACGCCCACCATGTGCCGCCCATATGAGACCAGGTACCGTAGTCCCATCACCCAGGTGCTAACCACTTCTGCCGTGCTTGCGACCAGATCCAGAGACTCATAGTTGTCTCCATATATAATTGAGAAAGCACACTCATCTGGGAACTGATCCGAAAGGCCGTTGCTGCGTAGGACGGGTGTTTTCTTTCCTAACCGAACTTCTTTGATGCTCTTGATCTCAAGCTTGGCTTTCTCTGAGTCTTTCTTCGATGGCTCCCAGCGGAGCCAGCGCATGTCAGGGTCCAATAGGAAGTAACGATTGTACATGCGAGAATTGGAGCGAACTTTCTTCATCTCACAGCCTTCCATCATGAAGGCCATGCAGGCAGCTGTGCTGTTCATCTTGCGGTCACTTGGCATGGAGCTGAATGAGACAGTTTTCTTCCTTGCCTGCCTCTGCTTTGAACCATCCTGCAGAAAGAGCACAAAGAAGACTGGTAAGTATAGCTGAAACAGATAATCTAAAAATGTCAAAAACATTACATAAAATGGTTTCTTATATTATCAAAGATAACAGAACATGTTAGAGATTTACAATGCTGGGGACAAAGGTGAAAAGACCAAGAATTATTTTATAATAACATAATAATGAAACAGTAAATTTCAATAAATTATTACTCTACAAAATATACCTCTCCCTAGAGTCCCTACATACCAATACATAGTCAACAAGTCTTGACTAGAAAAAATAAAACCAATTCACTGCTCCTTCTATTTGTCTTTTTTACTCACTGAATAATTGAAAAATTACTGAATTGAACAGGATGCAGTATTTACTTAACTGAAAAATACATGTCATTGTTGTAATTGAATGTATTGATAATTATTTAAATTTCATTATTAGAATAAACAAGCATGTCATTCATCACATTATCATATTAATGTCACATTGGTTGAATACTGAATATCACTGTGGTATTAATATACTGATAATGAGTATCAGAAAATTTCACTGGTATCGACTTTACTAAAATATTGGGATTGTGACAACCCTTTGCAAGGAGCATGGCAATCACACGTTATCTTTTCACGTTATCTTTAGAACAAAACAAAAAAAAGAACAAAACAAAAAACGAATTTACAAATATACATTAGGGCAAATAAAGTAAACAGTGAGAGACAAAGCACAGATATGTATCAAAGTAAAAAAGGAAGGAAAGATATGGCCTGGAATAAATATAAGGAAACTAACATACATTTTGATCTACAGCTATCTCAACTAGAAATCTAAAGAACCCATTTTATCACAGGTCAATGTAATCTATCACACATTAATAAATATAAAATAGACAGTAAAGAGCAGTCAATGGCAGATAAGACACTTATTGGGTGCCCTTTTTAGGAAAACAGTTATACCTACACATACATTCATGCTTTAAGGCACATATTAGAAAGAAATATAGAGAGTACAGTCAAAAGTTGTTCTCTTCAGCAATAAAAAAAAAAAAGTTTCTTTGTAGAAGATAAATCTAACACAACCAGACACTACCAATCTCAAACCAGCAAAAACAGCATGCATACACAGAAGATCAGAGATATGAATATGTTCGCTGCCAAAGGAAACATCAAAACAGATCTGATTACTTGATTAAAATATGAACTCCTGCTCTGGAGTCTTTCCAAGTCAAAGCACATGTAGAGAGAATTACCAGGGAAATCTTCAGCTGGATCAAAACCATATCAAGCTCATATCATATCTACCCACCTCTGATGAAGAGGACTGTTATAACAGCTGAGCTTCACATATGCTAGGCACACATATAGAAAAGCATGCACAATGTCATACTACACTGTTTAAAGGCTGTGATCTTGAATGAATGAGATAAAAAAAATGCAGTTGGCAAGAAAATGCCTTTCTATTGAGCGCTAGAGAATGAACAAACAAATGACTCTCATGAGCCAATTCTATTTAGTAAATCAAAAACATACTGTGCAACAAATAGTCATGAACTAATGACTCTTATAAATTGATTGTTTTAATGAATTGTTCAAAAAAAAAAAAAAAACGTAAGGTGTGTTGGACTTTGTGTGGCGCTGCGCAGACCGATAGGTGTATGACATCAAAGTACCATGAGAGCGATTTGAAAGTATATGTGACCCTGGACCATCTGACCCATTGGAATCATCTGAAAGCTGAATAAATATTTCCATTGATGTATGGTTTGTTAGGATAGGACAATATTTGGCTGAGATACAACTATTTGAAAATCTGGAATCTGAGGGTCACAAAAATAACTTTTTGATATATTTACGGTAGAAAATTTACTAAATATCTTAATGGAACATGATCTTTACTTAATATACTAATGAATTTTGACCCATACAATATATTGTTGGCTATTGCTACAAATATATCATGACTGGTTTCGTGGTCCAGGGTCACATATGTCATCTGCTTTCCAATCGTTCTCACAGTACTTTGATGTCATACATAGATCGGTCGGCACAGTGCTGCATGAAGTCGAACAAATCCTTCACTGAATTAACTGGTGTGTGAGTTTCTACTAAATCAACATCTGACTCACTAACTGAACAGCAAGTTATCATTATTTTCAATGATGTCCATCTCAAAATGAAGCACGTTTTGCACAGATGAGATTAGATGAGAATTTGCAACATCATATTTTATATATTTATAAATATTTTTTTAAAATCCCGTCTCATCCCAAACTCCCACTATTGGTTAAACCAATGTTGCTCTGTCAGGCTGAAATGGTTCAAATGCTCAAACAAACACATACTTGAAACAATCAAATGATTTCAACATCGAACACTTCAAGTAATGTGTGTGTATTTACTATTTACATTCAAACTTGTGATGTATTGTGCTAGAAACTGGATGATATTAGCAAAATAAAGGCCAGGCAACTACCAAGTACCAAGGCTGAGGGTTGTATTTCATTTCCTGGAAAATTCTAAACTTATTTGGGCACTTGGATTATTTGGGCATCGCTGCACAGGAAGTCATTTCACCAAGCCATGTGCATGTTACTGGGAACAGATCCATGAGGGTCGTCTGCACGTTAGCCTTGTTTCATAACACAGCCGTCTTTGCACTGAACTGCTAAAGGGTGTCTGCATTCAGATTGCTCCTGAGAGAGAAAGACAATGTCAGCACAAGTTTGAATGGATCTCCATGTGATGAGGAGTAACTGAGAGAAAAAGGCAGAGAGGTTAAGGGTCAGAGTACACCAAGTTGACAGAGAATGTCTGTGCCCTGATCTTGTCATTTAAAAGGATAACAGAACACATGTCTACTCTACACAAACACAAACATACAAGACATGAGAAGGTGCAGGACTGTCTTTACTCACAGCTATTTATACAAGTCGAAGTGTCATCCTGTCTGTGTATCTGCTAAAGGAATACACAAACATATCCTTATCAAATAGTAAATATGTGTCTATCCACCCCTTTCCTACGCCCCATGACGTATTGCACGAATTATGGGTTTAACTTCCGTTAAACTGTACACAATCAGTGAAATGTTTACTCTATGAATGCAATAATGCACTTTTTTTTTCAAAAACTGGGTACAATGATGTGGTAAATTGTTTTTTTGTTTGTTTGGGTTTTTTTTTAAGTACTCGCATCACTTCATAAAACTGAGGTTAAACCAATGGAGTACTTTAATGATGTCTTTACTACCTTTCTGCACCTTGAAAGTGATAGTTGCATTGGATCTCTATGGAGGAATAGAAACTTCTCAGATTTCAATAAAAAGATCTTCATTTGTGTTCCAAAGATGAACAAAAGTCATACGGGTGTGGAATGACATGAGGATGAGTAATTAATGACAGAATTTTCATTTTTGGATGAGCTAACCCTTTAACATAAGCACTGAGCTGTTCATGCTAAATAAAAATTTATTTTCGATCAGTGAGTCGTGATGTGGCTCAAAACCCAATAAAAAACAAACACAGACTTTTGCTAAGAAGGCTAATTGCTTCATTTGAAGAGTTTTTGATTAAAAACAGACAACGAATGGTATTACTTTGTGCATTTGATTCAAATCACAGCAAAGGACACATATTGCGATAAAGTTCAAAGAGGTTAATTTATCATGTTGTTGAAAAAAGAGCATACATGAAAGCATAAGCGATTCTGATGTCTGCGCTTTGAAATGATATTGGTAATGTTACAAGAACAAACACGCATATACTGTCACAACAGCAAAAATGAGAAGACTTCATACATGTATAACTGCTGACCCCTGCATAGGAACTGCTCAGACTAAAAATTCATTCAAGACTATTAAACACATTCACATAAAAGTGAATGTTCACAGAACTAAGCATACATGCATATGTATGTTGAAGAGAACAGGAAGGGTCTCCTTGGTGTTATCTGCTGTGCACACTGTGTTTTTATATTTTTCCAGCCTGGGCATGCATCTACTCCAAAGGGACCAATTAGAGCATTGTCTGTAATACTTCACTGCTCATATCAGCTCAACTGCATGTGTACGAGCATTAATGTACGCGTAAGGTGTGCAAACAGTATGTGCTACATGTCTCAGTACCTGTAAATCAGTTGGTCTTTGTGTGTGTGAGAGTGTCTGTGTGATTTTTCTCTGTCAACTGCAATGCAGGTTGCAGTCAAGGTTTCTGCAGTGCATATTACTCATCCAACACATAATATAAATCCTTTAATAGGTCTCTGTCTCTCAACGTGGTGTATTTACTCTTTTTCCTCTCTCTCCTATTTTCCTTCATTAGATGCAAATGTTTCACTAACATGTTTTGTTTAGACAGCTGATATAACTAGAACATACCTGTGATTTTTTCCCACAACATTCTGTGAAATTTCTCTTTCGATGGCCAATTAAGTTAAAAACACTTAACCATTCAGTTTAGCAGTGCTTTAATTAGTTGTGCATACTGTAATCCATTAGAATTAAGTTAATTAACACAAATAACCTGAGCACCTGTTCTGAATCAGTAATTACCTACACAGAATATGCTTATGTTATGCTTTAGTCAATCAGGCACTTACAAGAGGTCATTCCTCAGACAAGGCAAGGCAAGGCTATTTTATTTGTATAGCACATTTCATACACAATGGTAATTCAAAGTGCTTTACATAAAGAAGAATAATAAAAATAGAACATAAGGAATAGAAATAACAGTAAAAACAGAGAACTTTGCTATCTGGATGGATGAGCTAGGAAGTCTTAGGGAGTTTTTTGTTGTTGTTGTTGTTGTCCGTCAGAGTGGATCTAAACTGATCTATCCATCAGAGCAGATCTAAATGGATATTCCTCACATGACAGGACTGCTACCTGTTAAGGCACTTCAAACTGATAAACAAAGTTTAAATCTCCCCTTTTGCCAAGACACCTCAAACTGCACCACACAGCCCTAAGCCCTAACAACTGGTATAAGTGAAAGCTTGTTAGAGACGATCAACCAGGTCCCAAATTCAGTACTATATATTGGATTCTTCTGATTGGTCAAAAGGTCTGAACTCATATGCATTATAATGCAATCACTCCTCAGGAGGCAAATGACTGGTCTGTGTAAATTAATCTAAGCATGTCTCGGTGCGTGGGTATGCTTTATAGAGAATGTGTCACTTCTGAAAGCCAAAGCTGTAATGGTATGTGGTGGGGTTTGACCTGACATTTATATTGCATAATGCATTTATGCATTTGGCAGATGTTTTTATCCAAAGTGCATTCAAGGTATGCATTTTTATCAGTTCATGCATTTTCTGGGAATCAAACCCATGACCTTTGCATTTTTAATGTCATTATGTTTGAGCTACAGCAAAGCTATACTAAAACTTTATTTTTAAAAATCAGTTTTCCAACATCTATGCATATAAAACATATGGTTTTGACTCTAAATTGTAATTGGGCTGAAATCATTCAATTGAACCCAGGTGAAAAAAAGTAAGCTTCCATAATGTACTTGAAGTGCTCTATTTTCGCGCACTAATTTTGTGCTTTAAAAAAAATAAAAATGTTTTAGTACTTCTTAAAGGATTAGTTCACTTCTGAATGAAAATTTCCTGATAATTTACTCACCCCCATGTCATCCAAGATGTTCATGTCTTTCTTTCTTCTGTCGAAAAGAAATTAAGGTTTTTGACAAAAACATTCCAGGATTTTTCTTCATATAGTGGACTTCAGTGGGGAATAAGGGTCTTGTCTAGCGAAACGATCTGTCATTTTCTAAAAAGAATACAAATTTATATACTTTTTAACCACAAATGCTCATCTGGCACTGCTCTGCGGTGCGCCACACATTACGTAATCACGTGACAAAGGTCATGCGTGACGTAGGCGGAAGTACCAATCCAGTGACTACAAAGCGAATGTGCAAATATTAAGCCAAATGACCTTTACAAAAAAAGGTAAAAATACGATATCAGATGATTTTGAAGTTGGAGGAGAAAATTAGATAAAGTTTTTCGCCCTATCGCGGTACTTCCGCCTACGTCACGCGTCACCTTTCAACGTAATGCATGGCGCATCGCAGAGCAGTGTAAGACAAGCATTTGAGGTTAAAAAGTATATTTATTTATTTATTTATTTTAAATGACCGATCGTTTCACTAGATAAGACCCTTATTCCTCGTCTGGGATCGTGTAGAGCCCTTTGAAGCAGCACTGAAACTGCAATTTGGACCTTCAACACGTTGAACCCCAGTGAAGTCCACTATATAGAGAAAAATCCTGGAATGTTTTCCTTTAAAACCTCAATTTCTTTTCGACAGAAGAAAGAAAGACATGAACATCTTGGATGACATATTATCAGGAAATTTTCATTCAGAAGTGAACTAATCCTTCAAGATAATCTTAAGAACATCTAAGTGCTCAACTGTGCTATTTTGAGACACCATGAATATGAACTACAATGTGCTTTTAACATACTATCTCTGTATTTAAAAATGTATTTAGTTACCACTGGTAGCACACTTGACTTGAACCCATCTTTCATAAAGTGAATGCATCTTTTCATCAAGTGTACTACAAGTGGTAAATAAATACATATCTTTAATACAGAGAGAGTATATTAAAAGCACATTTTAGTTCATATTCATGGTGTCTCAAAATAACACAGTTGAGTACACTTAGATGTTCTTTAGATTATCTTAAGTACTAAAGAAGAATTTTTTTCACCTGGGAAATGTGCCAGATTGTTGTTTCTTGGCAACAACATAAAGCCTACAGTGATTAATTATATATATTATATGGTAGAAACTGTTGATCTAAATATTAATAATAAATGTCACATTTCTTTTGAAGAACACTGATATATTTCATCATATTGCTGTTGCTGTCATTTTGTAAAAGCAATATGCCAATACTTGCTTACACCCATATGTGTGCACACAGACCACACAATATATCAGACATTTATTAAAGCACATGCAAGTGTGAACTTTCCTTGCTGTAATATACAGTACTACAGAGACACAGTAATTATTTGTAATTGTGTTTAGTAGTTGTTTGCCCAATAATTTAAACATTTCCTTTTTATGTGCGTGTGGCCGCACATTGTGTTCTCAAGTTTGCTTGTATGTTAAAAATGTAAGAGAGTCAGTTTTAGCAAACTCACTCTGCTAAAATTACAGACTGAGGAAATGAAACACAATCCCAGACTGCAAGACCGACCGACAGAAAGAAAGAGGGGAACAGAGAGCTAGAGTGAGTGAAAGAGAGAACACGGTGGGAGATAAAGAGAGGGAATGGAATTGTCAAGCACTGAACATTTTCATTTATTATCCTGTGTTCAATACATATTTATTATTAACAACTGTAAAAAAAATTTTTAAATAAAAAATAAAAAAACCCCTCACTGCTGTTCTGTTGGCTGGTTTTAGAGGGGTTTCGAGCACTTTTCAGCTGTCAGACTGGGAGACCAGCTAAGACCAAGTTTTTTTTTTAGTCAAGTCACCTTTATTTATATAGCGCTTTTTACAATGCAGATGGTGTCAGAGTAGCTTTACAGTGATAACAGGAAAATAATTCTGGCTGTACAGCAGCTCTAGAAGAAAATAGTGTCGTTGTCCAGCTTAAGTAAATTCAGTATTGATTCAATCATTTGTAAAAATCTAGTTATTCATTTAGTTAATTCATCTGTACATTGGCTCTGGAGAAGACAGTGATGTCATCGTCCAGCTCAGTTTAGTTCGCATACAATGGTGTCATTGCAGGCAGATCAAAAACATTGTTGAATATCAAGTGTCCCCAACTAAGCAAGCCAAAAGGCGACAGTTGCAGCACTAAATGCACAAAAACAAAACTATTCATATTCCAAGATAGACAGATCGATGATTACTATCATTAATTTATATACTGTATAACAGCATTATATAATTATACAGCATTATACTACATACATAAGACTAATATCCTGCAGAATGTACAATTTATAACTCATTCTCCACTTATACCTGCAGATCCTTTCTGATTAGAGGAAAACAGCTGTACAGGTCAGTCAGACGCTATTCAACTCCTCTTATATCATCTCACCGCACCTGGCAGGTGGCATACAAACCAATTCTGCTGTACTTCTAATGCACTTATGTGTGTGTGTGTGTATGAGTGTGCATATACAGTGCTCAGCGTAAATGAGTACAAGAAACATTTTAAACAATATCTCAATGAACACAAAAACAATTTCCAAAATGTTGACATGACTAAGTTTAATAATATAACATCTGTTTAACTTATAACATGAAAGTAAGGTTAATAATATAACTTAGATTACACATTTTTCAGTTTTACTCAAATTAGGGTGATGCAAAAATGAGTACACCCCACAACAAAAACTACTACATCTAGTACTTTGAATGGCCTCCATGGTTTTTAATGACAGCAGCTAGACTTCTAGGCATGGAATGAACAAGTTGGCGACATTTTGCAACATTTATCTTTTTCCATTCTTCAAGAATGACCTCTTTTAGAGACTGGATGCTGGATGGAGAGTGATGCTCAACTCGTCTCTTCAGAATTCCCAATAGATGTTCGACTGGGTTCAGCTCAGGAGACACTGAATCACTTTCACCCTGTACTTCTTCAGAAATCCAACAGTGTCTTAGATGTGTGTTTAGGATCATTGTCATGTTGGAAAAGTGCACGACGACCAAGGGCACGGAGTGATGGTATAGCATCTTCTCTTTCAGTATAGAGCAGTACATCTGTGAATTCATGATGCCATCGATTAATTTATTTCTCTTCCATGTGGTGCCATTGCTGACAGCATGAAATGGGAAGGGCTTTTAACACCCTTTTATAGTCAACTGTCTGCCGGACACCTGTGTATTGAATAGTTAGACTCACCCGTGGTTCAATTCTTGTTAAATTAGACATTTGTAGTCTAAAATTTAGCTTTGCTCCAGAGACTTTCAGTGGGGTGTACTCATTTTTGCATCACCCCAATTTGAGTAAAACTGAAAATTTTGTTCTCTAAGTTATATTATTAACCTTACTTTCATGTTATAAGTTATACAGATGTTATATAAAACACAGTCTTGTCAACATTTTGGAAATTGTTTTTGTGTTCATTGAGATATTGTTTAAAATGTTACTTTTCAAAGGGGGTGTACTCATTTACGCTGAGCACTGTATGAGTAGAAAACCCTCATCAATTTACAATTGTTGTCAATATGTCTATTTTATTTAGAATTAATCAATATTGATTTAAATAATCAGTGTCACTGCTTTTTAAAAGGTGTTCAAATGCTCTCTTCCCTGATGTGTGATTTATAGATAAATAGAGAGAGCGAGAGACAGAGATAGTCTTTATATCTGTGTTTGTAAGAGTGGAAATTTATGAAAGCATCTCTTTATTTAGCACAGAAGTCTTGGCTTGGTTCTGCTACATGAGGGTTCCTCTGGCATGTGACGCGGGCCGCCCCTGCAATGGCATAACCCACACACTGCTATAAATACACCCAGCACGGGTGCACTGCTATAAATCTGCTCAGCCCACTGAGCACCTCTGAGCCTTTGGATCTCTCCTGACGCTCCAATGGACCAGAACTTCAGGCCTCAAAGCAAAAAAGGCTTTTTCTTTGTCTTGCTGCCAAAATTTTTAATTATTTAATTATTAAAAGCAGTAGTGTAATGTAATGTGGTGTAATGTTAGTGGAGCATTTGACTGCTTAAAGGAGATGCAGGATGTTTAATTGTCTTTAAACCGCTCAGCATCCACATACACTAAAGGTGACCTACTGATTACCCAGAATGCACTATGGTCACATATCAAGGCCACCTACCCTGTGGAAGTAGGACGCTGGATAGCCCTGCACGTATACTTGCTACTTCCTTTGGGAAAAGGAGGAGTGGATGCTTGGTAAGTTCCTCTGCAGAAGCGGAAACAACTCTTCTCACCTTGTTTCCCAAGGGGTTGACACAAGAGAACAAACAGCGCAAAGTCTATCTGACCTGAATTCAGTTTCGCAGTTTCCATACAGCAACATAAGCAGGCCGAACTGAAGGAGAACCTGGGTTAACATGGACTAAGGATTCAAGGATATCCTCACCAGCTTTCCAAATCTAGATATAGCATTCAAACACATTCACATATGCTTGTATGTCTATGCCTGTACAATAAGTTAAACCATCAGATTTAAATGGCATGCAAACAGCTGCATTTCAAGCAAAATAATAATTTAAATGAACAGGTCCTTCACAATAAGGGTCTTTGTTTGCAGAGTGAACAACAGCAATTTTCCTTCCATTCAATGGAAAAACAAAGACACACATACTTCACAATATGAGTTGGAGCAATAGAACTCTCACAGGTCCTAAAGTTCACAACACCACTCTAAAGTGGAGGAAAAAAAATCCCAGCCGCCATAATAAACAGAACTCACGTCTGCTTACCATGCAGCTCTGTATCACATAGTGAACACAAGCACTGAAGTACAGTGTGACTTAAAAAAGTCAGTGGGTGCCATCTCGTTCTCAGAAACAGATCTCACTCTGTGAAGAACACAAAATACACTCGTACAGAAATAGAGACAGCAAAGAGAAATGAAACTCTGGAATAGCACAAAGAGCCTGATATAAACATGTACAAGGTATTCTTCTTCAAACACAAACATTCACACAGTGAAGTACAGCATTAGTCAGAGCTCTCCAGGGAAAGAGGAGGACCTGTTTGTATGTTTCAAAAGGTAAATGGCCGTACTTTGACTAACAAAAAACTGTGGCGAAGCTGCATTTAATAATGGTCTTTCAGCTGAGGTGTGTGTCGAGTGGACGGCAGCGCTCAGTCTGGGGGAGGAGGGCTGTGCGGTATTAGCAAAGCAGTACGAACTTTCCAAAAAGCACCTGTATGTCATTGTCTGCTATTAAATGAAGAGTGCGGATGAGTGGAAAACATGTTCTGGAACAAACCACCAAACTCAATTCCATACATTGTTGCCTTTCAAAATGTGTCATCATTATGCAATTAATAATGCTACACATTGCATAGCAGTGTTGCTGCAAGGGAAAAAATGAGCATATCAGATAAACTGTCTACTTAGTTTTTCTCTTTCAGTCATGCAGTGTTCAATTGTTTGAAGAGAGTCTTGCTGAGCAAGTTAGTTAGACATTGTGTTCCATTCGGAAGGGCTCATCCCTATCCCCTAATCCCTTCAAAGGGTTTACCCTCCGGAGTGAGAGCTTCGAAGGGATGAAGGGTGTAGGGGTCAAAAAAACTTTTTTTTGGAACGCACTTCTGCGTCATCTTAACGTGACAATCAAGGAGGCGCCTTCGTCTTTCTTCACCTGGTGTACTCTTTGTATTTATATGCATTAATTTACTGTAGCAACATTATAAGCTACTGCTGGTCTTTCACGTTAAATATAATGTATCTATGTATTTGAAACATTTGAATGAACTGATAAAGGGAGCTGTAAAGTATTTTTGATGAATTTTGACTATAATAACGTACCAAATTTAATTCATTAAATATTACAGTAAAAAAATACTATATATACATTTATAGGTAAATTCGAACTCCGAGCCTCCTGTACCCATTCTGTGACGTCAAACAACTTCCCTGTGCAAAGGATCATGGGGGGCTGAAGTGTCCATCAGTTGTACCCTTCAAAATCCATCATTCCGAAGGGCCATTTGAGGTGGCCAGTTTTGAGCACTTCGGTTTGGAACGACCCTTCAATATGGCGGCCATGATTGTTTTCACAATTCCCCTTCGGAGTTCGATGTATCCCATTTGGAAAACATCGAGAATCAACACAGCTAACTACCAGAATAACAACAAATCCAGTTTAACAGCTCAGAAATTTGGAGTAACTATCGCCCCCTGGAGTTTTGGAGTTACCACCACAGTAATGCAAGAATACGTTAAATTCAGTGAATTCTTGATGTTCTTTTATTAGCTATTATCTGTAGTAAACCTGTAGTAAATATCTGTAGTAAAACCTTTAAGGTACCATCCCTGAACCTTTTTTCCTCAAACAGCATTTTTTGCCACAGCTTATCCAGAAGAAGGGCGATTTGAGTGATTGTGCGTAGGTGTTGTGTACTAAAGCTTTGAGATGCTGCCAGCCTTCCACTGAACACAAATGCACTTTTTTGCTTTCTCCACACGGTGCGACCTCTTCTCTCAACACCACAGACGAAACTGCCTACAGCTGTGCTAGCTCTCCCCCTCTCCCCCCCACACACATCAGCTTTCTGCAGTAGAAATAATAATATTTGCTTACATATTTGCCAGCGGTCTTTTCCTGTCAAGAGTTTGTCGGCTTATGGGTATTTTTAGACAGGCAGGTCCAAGGCTACTACCACACACAAACACTGCCTTTTGTTTTCCGATCAGACTTCAGGAAACTTGTTCTAAAGGTGCAGTCACACTTAGTGTTATTTGGTGAAATTTCTTTCTTTTAAATAGGAATCTGCCTCATTTGGAGTTTCACGTGAGAGTGGAAATGTTCCTCGCACAAGTATTGCTTGTGTTCAAGTTGGTCTTCTTTCATTCATTCATTGATCAACAGAAATCTTCTTGGTTTGAAAGTGACTTCTGTGTGAGCTGTGCTTCATACACTGTTGACAATAGACAATAGATCTTTATTTCCTGCGAAATTTCAATGAAACGTCACTAATGTGAACGCACCTTAATACAAAAATATACCAACATTAGCTTCTTCTTTTCCACATTTTTTATAGTTTTTCAAAAAAATTGGATAAATGCTTTTATTCATCCATCATCAAATCGTTGCACTTCAAAGTATTGCTCATTTGTAAGAAACTGAATTAAACCATAAATGATAAGTGAATAAATGCAAATCATGACATGCCTCTTTGCATGTTTAGGTTACTTGAAATCTAAATTAAATGCCTAGAAGGTTAATATATATATATATATACACATACATACACACACACACACATATATATTTACAAACTTATGTTAGATGCGATTATTCGCGATTAATCGATTTGACAGCACCGATTATTTTACATCAATTAAAACAAAAAAAAATGTTTGATTGGCATTAATTGAACAAATTTAACACTGCTCCTATGAAGCAGGTTACTCTAGTAACATTAGGTTATGCTAAAAAGTCACAACTCATAGAGACCTACCATCCTGTGGCTATCAGAATTATTTCCAATATCTTTTTTTTTTTTTATCTGTTCCACACAAGGTCATCCCTGCATGCACAGCCGTATCACGCTTAGGGAGACTGAGGGCCCGCTGTCATCTGTAATGTTGTAAATCTGGGCCTGACGGAGGCTTATTTGAGTAGAACAGTAGAATTGATTAATGCAGGAAGAAACTCCATACTAATGTTCTGCAAACGTTTCAACAACCTCCCCTCTATAATGTCCTCCAAATGTTTAAGTGACATTGAAGCAAGGCAAAAGTGAAAGAGATAAAGTGAAAGAATCAGACTAAAGGATGATAAATCAATGATGGAGCCTATGGGGCGCTCTCAATCCCTTTAAATACTTGCCCATTTCTTTCTTTCTTTCCAGTCTTCCTTTTTATATCTCCTTCCTTCCATCCCTGTCAATCACTGTTATAAAACATGAGCAGTTTGTAACCATCAATCTGCTTATCTCAATTAGGACACATCTGTCATATGAGCCGTATAGCTGAATTCTGTCGACCTTTTGCAGGCATGTGCATTCAGCAGGTTTGACAGAGGATAATAAGTCTTTAAACATTAAAAGTAAAAAAAAGACATCTGAGATTAGCCAAAGGCAGAAAAGCTTTTAAAAAATGTCCCTCCAGAGGCCACAAACAGAAACAGCCAATTAATTCAGCCATTTGACAAAGTAATAATAACAGTCCTAATAAGGATGTGTGCTTGTAATAACATTAGGGAAATATTTCAGTGTGGCCTTGCCATTTTTCAAAATATTCAAATAATAAAGAAAAAAAAACAGCTTTCATCATATATTTTTTTATTTTTTTATAACTACAGCAGTTTTCTACTAGCAGCCAATAAGAATGCAAAGTGTTCCAAATTCCAAATGAAAGAAATGGACAGAACACCTGTTGGCTGAATCTCTGAGAAGTTTTCCTTTTCAGTTTTCCATTTGCAGATGACACCTGTCACGGTTCTTGTCATTCCCGGACTCCAGTTCCCATAATCCTCCCTGCCAGTTACCTGCACTCACTCCACACTAATCAGTAATCACCACACCCAGCTGCAGCACATTATCCAGACTATTTAAGCCACTCTTATCCACACACACTTTGCAAGGTCTTGTATTGCCACGGTGGGTCAGGTGCCTCAGGCAACCACGGCGGGTCAGAGGCCGTGGGCGGCCATGGCAGTTCGGGAGCCTTGGGACGCCAAGGCGGGTCAGGAGTGATGCCCGAGGCACCTGACCCACCGTGGCAATACAAGACCTTGTAAAGTGTGTGTATAAGAGTGGCTTAAATAGTCCGGATAATGTGCTGCAGCTGGGTGTGATGATTACTGATTAGTGTGGAGTGAGTGCAGGTGACTGGCAGGGAGGATTATGGGAACTGGAGTCCGGGAATGACAGGAACCGTGACAACACCACTGTTAAAACGCTCCCTATTCACAGTGATCCGCGAAAATGACTAAAAATGCTGTCAGGCCATTAGATGGCAATGAAACACTATAGACTGAACATGTAATGCGCATGTACATGATGTCATCTTTTCACAGATTTGCGTTTTTGTAGTTTACATGGAGACTGTTTTCAAAAACTTGCACTTTGAAACCCCTTTTTTAAAAGTTTGCGTTTTCAGGCACCCAAAACGCCATTGTCACAGTAAATAAACGTCCAAAACGCATAAAAAGTTTTACGTTTTTGGTTGAAAACTGTTGTGTAAACAGCCCCTAAGAATTACAAGACATTTTGAAGTACTAAGTTGTAGAAAAACACAGTCTTTGCATTGCCTTGCTTGTGATCTTAACATTAAGAAAGCATGGATGAACTGTATTTCTAATATAGTTCCAGAACGATTTTTCATCGGACGTTTTCAAAACAAATTCACACGCGTAATGGATATTGAAAATTATTTTAATATGCAAAACCAATCATCGCAGTGGCCATTTACTTTCAAGTCTTGAATGTGGCACACCTATGAAAAATTGAGTTTCAAAGAGAGGGTCAAAAATAGGAAAGAAAACTATTCTATTGCTCCTAAATTAGAATGTTTTTTGATGTAAAAATCTTACTAACATTATAAGTGGACCTTTGGTCACCACAATGAATGAATTAATGAGTGACCCACACACACATTTATCTATCAAATCAATCAAAGTGAGGACATACTGTATACTTCTGTTGTTTTATATATTTTTTTTTCTCTAACTGCTATAGACTATTCAAAACCCAATAAAGATTTTTTCAAATTCATTTTCACCAAAATGAAGCCATGTAAACCCACACACACTCACAACACATCTAATGACTACACCACCGCACTAAACGACCTCAGGAGTCATTAATCTCTCTGCTAATTGTGCATGCTGATATTGACACTGAATTAGATTATTAACCATTTGCCATTCTCAATTGAATGCTGAGCTAATTAACAAGCTGAATCATAATACCAGATTAGCTCATAATACCAGTGTAAAGTTCCCAGTTGTTGTGTTCCCTTAATAGTCTTTACATTTTAAAGGGGACCTATTATGCAAAATTCACTTTTGCATGGTGTTTGGACATAAATGTGTGTTGGCAGTGTGTGTACACAACCACCCTATAGTGATAAAAATCCACCCACTCCTTTTTTTTAAATCCCCAAAAAACAAGCCGTTTCCAGATCCCTGGCAGTGTGACGTCACAAAAGCCACAGGCCCTGCCCACGAATGTTGACAGACACTGACGTTTGAACATAGAACCGCCCTGAGCGCGTTCACAGTGAGTCCGCCAGAACGTCTCCCAAGCGTTTTAGGTGTTCTGTAGCTGGATGGATTAATCCACATAGCTCTCTTCATTTACTCCCTAAATCTGAGCTGCTGAAAATGAGGTGGATTAACTTGGTTTTCCAGGAAAATGTCTGATCATCATCACACCTAATCATTTCACACCGGACTGCTTAGTGAACGAATATCAATACAAAGGGACAATACAAAACAGAGACTGCCAAAATGTGCTACTCATGGATATACAAGTAAAAACTGTTTGTGATCCAGCTTACAGTCTCCAGAGTGATACTGGACACGGCAGTAATAAAGGTGAGAGCACTTTATTACAGTTCATCGGAGTTGATTTACGGATATAAAGTTTACCAGTTTATTAAGCACCACCCAAAAGGCATAAAGTCTTTATATATTTGTTTACTGTTAGTTGTAACGAGTGTTTCTGTGTTCTTCGCAATGTATGTTGGTGATAATACAAGGGAAAGAGAGAGAGTTTATGGATAACATTTTAATGCACACTTGCAATGTTTTATTAAGCTCTTACAGTGATTTTCTAGAGTGAAAATGGACGCTTCATCTTTTGTGTTAAGTACAATAAACGTCATAAAACTCATCCGTATAGTTTTGGCCATCATTCGGACGGTACAACAGGCTGTAGTAATAGTGGATAAAAACAAGAAGACAATATAAGTTATAACCGTAATATAACTAAATTATACCTGTTCTATCTCCATGCAGCATATATTCACAGTTTCTGACATTATAGTGCATCCTGACTGAATCCTGTCACCGGAGAATCAGCTCGTGAAGCTCCGCCCTCTTAGGCCGAGCGCAGCAGCTCATTTGCATTTAAAGGGACCACACTGAAACGGCGCGTTTTTGCTCAACCACTATAAAAAATTATCTGTGTGGTATTTTGAGCTAAAACTTCACATACACACTCTGAGGATATCAGAGACTTATTTTACATCTTGTAAAATGGGGCATAATAGGTCCTCTTTGAGTCATCATGAAATAACCAATAAGCCATTCATAACCCGTTTTACTTTGGTAAGCTGACGTATTTTCAACCAGACAAAATGTAAAAAAGATTTTGTCTATCAGAAACTGATTAAGTCAAACAAAAAGCTAATTTGTGGAGCAAGTTGTCAGCAAGATTCAGAGCAAGATATTAGATTTTGGCCTTGTTTGTTATTTACATGGACCAAAGAATTATGCACAGTAAGGCAATTAAACAGGGTCAATTTTGGTTTCATGTTGACTTTAGGTAATAGAGTTCTTCAAGACTTTTGACTTTGAGGAGTTAAACAGGAACAGAAAGCGACTCAATGGAGTCAAGGCCTCATTGTCCTGCTATAAATTACCTACTGACAAAAAGAGGCCATGGAGAGAAGGGACACAGGAAATCCGCATCATGAGAAGCTCTCAATCTCATTAAAGTGTTAAGCACTAATCATGAATGCTGGACAAGAATGCTTTAGAGCTAGAGGAGCGATGGATGTCAGACACGGTGTCTCAAACCATAGAGAGCTGCCCACATTGACAGCCGTTTCAGGCTTTATAGACATGTTGACATTAAAGCTACAAAAAAGGCTAAAGATATTTTCCCCACCATCATAACAAAAAACCTTCTTCAAAAATGAAAGATAAAATCTATCTATCTATCTATCTATCTATCTATCTATCTATCTATCTATCTATCTATCTATCTATCTATCTATCTATCTATCTATCTATCAATCTATCTATCTATCTATC
>RJVU01053643.1:2874710-2935866 GCA_003731715.1 Anabarilius grahami | reverse complement strand
GACTTCTGACATGGCTCTCTTTTCATACAGATTACATAAACACAGAAGGTTTGTTTTCGATTTGATTTACACGATTTAAAAGCTGACATCTCAACGTTTCTTTTGACATAAGAGTAATTTTTTTGTCATTAGAATTCACTAAGTTACAGTTCATTTTCTGAGAACTATCAGATTGGAGTTTGTTCAGAGGGAGAAGAGAGATCACGCATCATGTTAGTTTTCTTTATTTTACAAAAAGCACAACATTTTGTTTTTACTCTGAGTGTACACAAATGAAAGAAGATATTCCACAGATTAAAATGGTGTATAACTCTTAATTGTATGTGCAACATTGACGGAGTATTTTGAGTCTCTTTCACACTGGTAAGAAAAAAACCTCAGAGTGTTAATAATGCCCCAAAATAGGCAGCTAAAAAAATTTATAAAAAAAATCTATGGGGAATTTTGAGCAGAAACTTTACAGACACATTCAGGGGACACCTTAGACTTATATTACATCTTGTGAAAAAGCATTCTACGGCACCTTTAAATATTTATCTATATTTTATTAAATCCAATTGATCGCGCGGGCGCCTCACTCACGCACGCATACGCTACATATCAGTTCTAGTGTCACTAACTTTACATTTCAGCAATTTATCAGCAAACTAAATTGCAGAAAAAAAACTGCTCAGTTTAAATGGTTCGCTATAGAAGTACATCTGTACCAGTCAGCGCGCGCAACGCCCAACCAAACACATTTTTGCGCGTGCGAAGGATGATGTTTTACGTGGATATTGAAACAAGAGTGAAATACAAAGGTATTTTATTTTGTATACAAATATGGAAACGTTTGGATTCTTCCCGAATGAGAGAGGTAGGCTATGTGAGCCCAATTCAGTTTTGCTTTAAAAAAATTAATTTCTGCTTTATAATGAATGCTGCTATAGCAGCATATAATTTGTGTTTCAATATATAGCTACTTATTTTTCGTTCTTGTTCTGAATAAAATAAATTTAAAGGATTTTCTGTGGAGTGAGGTACTAAAATAACCAAGTATATATATATATATATATATATATATATATATAAATAATGTTTGTAAGTATTTCGTTTTATTTACCGGTATTTTTATTTAAATTAATTTTATTGTTTGCAATTACGAGATTGAGAGGTGTTTTTAGAATAAGATAAATGTATTTTCCATGAGATTACTTCCTCTTCATGGCCGGGTTACGTTTCTCTGTGTCGTAAACTATAGGGCGAGGCTTCTAAAATTTGGGGCGTGACATTTAAATGAAGACAGTTTTCAGCCGCCACATTTATCAACACCCGTTCATTCATGCGACAGAATTGGCCGCATACGAAAGTTTAATGAATCACATGTGAGCGTTGTCGTAAGCTGATTTTTTTGTTCTGATGTACGCTGGTTTCTATGTTCATTTGATAAATGAGGGCCATTGTATTTGGGTCATGTTACTATGACATCCTACCACTTGTTTATCAAAGTAGCGGAGTAATGACTCAGAAGGAGAAGATGCCAGTTTAACTGTAAAACTTGTCAGTTGCAGATGCCACGCAACTTGCAATAAGTGCAAGCCACTCTCATTGAGAAATGCATTATACCATAGTAAGTGTGAATGGGAACATGCAAAGATGCACATTAGACACTAATTGACATTAATTTTATATTTTTGAAACTTCTTTGGCCTTATATTCTGCTTTAAAAATGCAATAGAAAGCTTGTACGATATGTTTTCTATCCCAACCGTTCTGGTAAAACTTGGATTGACAAATGTGAAGGGTTGAAACAGATCCTAATGACTGTAATTCCCAAAGGGAGCCATCATACTGACACAGTTTTCTACTGTTGACAGGAATATATATTGTCCACACTCCACACATAATGAGACTGTGGCTTAAGGGAAGACCTGAGGCTCTGGAATGCAGCACAGACAGGAATCAGCTGCCCGGCAGGGGATGGATCTGTTTATCTGGCCTTGTGTGCTGGGTCAGCAGGATAGCAGAGGAATCCTGACCTCATCTGCCCTCAGAATCAAACTCTCAATCAAACGTTGGTACAGACATGCTGGACATGTGCAAAGAAAGGCACATACATACAAACATGTAAAATGCATAAAAGTTTCTGGGCGTCATATAAAATGCCCTCATCTTTGGCAATGAGAAGGATTTTTAAACGCTTATGCATAAATATACATGTCTGTACGGATGTTTGAGTCTCTGTGCATGTATGTATAGGTATCTATATGTCTCTATGTATATGTATGTGTTTGTTTTTATCCTACACTGTAGCTTTTCAACAGTTGAGTTATTCTCAGACTGAAACTCCCAGACTACAAAACAGTTTACCAGATCACATTTGATTTCCCGTCTCTTCTGTTTCAACTTTCATATCATATACACCCTCAAATACACACACCCACACAGTCATAGTTGTTTTTCTATTAAGGTGGGGACTTTCCTTGATTTCTACTGTTGTTGTACTGAGCTAATGATATTTTCTATTGCCTAACCTTAAACCTAACTCTCACAGAAACCTTTTAGCATTTTTATATTTTCATTAAGACATTACTTAGTATGCTTTCCTCATGGAGACCATTGCCTGGTCCCAACAATGATTTCAGGTGTTGTTATCCTTATAACATTTGGTCCACACAATGTAGAAGCACACGCATGCGCACACACACACACACACAATCTATTATTGCCTCTCACTGGAGCCATTGGTACTTTGTTAAGGCTGAATAATTTAAAAGACTGATGTGTTCATATTGGTCCAAGCCTTTAGTGAAAGACTCAATCAAACACTATCAAATCAGTGTGATAGAGACAGGATGCACTTCCTATTAGTGAAAGAAAGAAAGAAAGAAAGAAAGAAAGAAAGAAAGAAAGAAAGAAAGAAAGAAAGAAAGAAAGAAAGAAAGAAAGAAAGAAAGAAAGAAAGAAAAATCATTTCATGAAGTGGCGAGCCAAACGAGGTTACCCACAAACCTATTGGGTATCTCAGGGCCATCTGGATTGCTGTGGCCAGATTCAATAGAAAACCCATTCAATTTAGTCATTAGACAGCCGAGGCCACATTTCCAAGAGTCAAGGACTCTGAAGGGACAGATTATATGTTGGTAGGAGATGCTTTCACTGCCTGATGACGTATAGATCAGCAATCTCTGGGGAAATAGTATCTGAAAAAGCAGTGCATGTCACAGCTAATGTTCACAACCACTCACAATTACACACACACACACACACTTGTTCGTTTTTGTGAAATGTGGGGACATTCCATAGGCGTAATGGTTTTTATACTGTACAAACTGTATTTTCTATCCCCCTACGCAACCCCTACCCCTAAACCTAACCATCACAGGAAACTGTGCACACTTTTACTTTCTCACAAAAACTCATTCTGTATGATTTATAAGCCTTCTGAAAAGTGGGGACATGGGGTAATGTCCTCATAAGTCACCTCTTTTTATTATACCTATGTCATACCCATGTCATTATACACATTTGTGTCCTGATATGTCACAAAAACGCGCACACACACACACACACATTTACACATTCAAATGTGACTAGATAACTTAATGAGCTGAAATGACTTTTCCTCTACTGTGGTAAGAATAAAGCAAGAAACAGTCTACATAAGTATGAGTACAAAAACACAACATTTCATAATTGTTCATCTTTGATGCTTATTACAAACCCGATTCCAAAAGTTAGGACACTGTACAAATTGTGAATAAAAACAGAATGCAATGATGTGGAAGTTTCAAATTTCAATATTTTATTCAGAATACAACATAGATGACATATCAAATGTTTAAACTGAGAAAATGTATAATTTTAAGGGAAAAATAAGTTGATTTAAAATTTCATGGCATCAACACATCTCAAAGAAAGTTGGGACAAGGCCATGTTTACCACTGAGTGGCAACCCCTCTTCTTTTTATAACAGTCTGCAAACGTCTGGGGACTGAGGAGACAAGTTGCTCAAGTTTAGGAATAGGAATGTTGTCCCATTCTTGTCTAATACAGGCTTCTAGTTGCTCAACTTTCTTAGGTCTTCTTTGTCGCATCTTCCTCTTTATGATGCGCCAAATGTTTTCTATGGGTGAAAGATCTGGACTGCAGGCTGGCCATTTCAGTACCGGGATCCTTCTTTTACGCAGCCATGATGTTGTAATTGATGCAGTATGTGGTCTGGCATTGTCATGTTGGAAAATGCAAGGTCTTCCCTGAAAGAGACAATGTCTGGATGGGAGCATATGTTGTTCTAGAACTTGGATATACAGTGGGTATGGAAAGTATTCAGACCCCCTTAAATTTCTCACTCTTTGTTATATTGCAGCCATTTGCTAAAATCATTTAAGTTCATTTTTTTTCCTCATTAATGTACACACAGCACCCCATATTGACAGAAAAACACAGAATTGTTGACATTTTTGCAGATTTATTAAAAAAGAAAAACTGAAATATCACATGGTCCTAAGTATTCAGACCCTTTGCTGTGACACTCATATATTTAACTCAGGTGCTGTCCATTTCTACTGATCATCCTTGAGATGGTTCTATACATTCATTTGAGTCCAGCTGTGTTTGATTATACTGATTGGACTTGATTAGGAAAGCCACACATCTGTCTATATAAGACCTTACAGCTCACAGTGCATGTCAGAGCAAATGAGAATCATGAGGTCAAAGGAACTGCCTGAAGAGCTCAGAGACAGAATTGTGGCAAGGCACAGATCTGGCCAAGGTTACAAAAAAATTTCTGCTGCACTTAAGGTTCCTAAGAGCACAGTGGCCTCCATAATCCTTAAATGGAAGACGTTTGGGACGACCAGAACCCTTCCTAGAGCTGGCCGTCCGGCCAAACTGAGCTATCGGGGGAGAAGAGCCTTGGTGAGAGAGGTAAAGAAGAACCCAAAGATCACTGTGGCTGAGCTCCAGAGATGCAGTCGGGAGATGGGAGAAAGTTGTAGAAAGTCAACCATCACTGCAGCCCTCCACCAGTCGGGGCTTTATGGCAGAGTGGCCCGACGGAAGCCTCTCCTCAGTGCAAGACACATGAAAGCCCGCATGGAGTTTGCTAAAAAACACCTGAAGGACTCCCAAGATGGTGAGAAATAAGATTCTCTGGTCTGATGAGACCAAGATAGAACTTTTTGGCCTTAATTCTAAGCGGTATTTGTGGAGAAAACAAGGCACTGCTCATCACCTGTCCAATACAGTCCCAACAGTGAAGCATGCGGTGGCAGCACCATGCTGTGGGGGTGTTTTTCAGCTGCAGGGACAGGACGACTGGTTGCAATTGAGGGAAAGATGAATGCAGCCAAGTACAGGGATATCCTGGACGAAAACCTTCTCCAGAGTGCTCAGGACCTCAGACTGGGCCGAAGGTTTACCTTCCAACAAGACAATGACCCTAAGCACACAGCTAAAATAACGAAGGAGTGGCTTCACAACAACTCCGTGACTGTTCTTGAATGGCCCAGCCAGAGCCCTGACTTAAACCCAATTGAGCATCTCTGGAGAGACCTAAAAATGGCTGTCCACCAACGTTTACCATCCAACCTGACAGAACTGGAGAGGATCTGCAAGGAGGAATGGCAGAGGATCCCCAAATCCAGGTGTGAAAAACTTGTTGCATCTTTCCCAAAAAGACTCATGGCTGTATTAGATCAAAAGGGTGCTTCTACTAAATACTGAGCAAAGGGTCTGAATACTTAGGACCATGTGATATTTCAGTTTTTCTTTTTTAATAAATCTGCAAAAATGTCAACAATTCTGTGTTTTTTTGTCAATATGGGGTGCTGTGTGTACATTAATGAGGAAAAAAAAAATGAACTTAAATGATTTTAGCAAATGGCTGCAACATAACAAATAGTGAAAAATTTAAGGGGGTCTGAATACTTTCCGTACCCACTGTACCTTTCAGCATTGATGGCTCCTTTCCAGATGTGTAAGCTGCCCATGCCATATGCACTCATGCAACCCCATACCATCAGAGACGCAGGCTTCTGAACTGAGCGCTGATAACAACTTGGGTTGTCCTTGTCCTCTTCAGTCCGGATGACATGGCATCCCAGTTTTCCAAAAAGAACTTCAAATTTTGATTCGCCTGACCACAGAACAGTTTTCCACTTTGCCACAGTCCATTTTAAATGAGCCTTGGCCCAGAGAAAACGCCTGCGCTTCTGGATCATGTTTAGATATGGCTTCTTTTTTGACCTATAGAGTTTTAGCCGGCAACGGCGAATGGCACGGTGGATTGTGTTCACCGACAATGTTTTCTGGAAGTATTCCTGAGCCCATGTTGTGATTTCCATTACAGTAGCATTCCTGTATGTGATGCAGTGCCGTCTAAGGGCCCGTTTTCCGGCCTTGACCCTTACGCACAGAGATTGTTCAAGATTCTCTGAATCTTTGGATGATATTATGCACTGTAGATGATGATAACTTCAAACTCTTTGCAATTTTTCTCTAAGAAACTCCTTTCTGATATTGCTCCACTATTTTTCGCCGCAGCATTGGGGGAATTGGTGATCCTCTGCCCATCTTGACTTCTGAGAGACACTGCCACTCTGAGAGGCTCTTTTTATACCCAATCATGTTGCCAATTGACCTAATAAGTTGCAAATTGGTCCTCCAGCTGTTCCTTATATGTACATTTAACTTTTCCGGCCTCTTATTGCTACCTGTCCCAACTTTTTTGGAATGTGTAGCTCTCATGAAATCCAAAATGAGCCAATATTTGGCATGACATTTAAAAATGTCTCACTTTCAACATTTCATATGTTATCTATATTCTATTGTAAATAAAATATAAGTTTATGACATTTGTAAATTATTGCATTCCTTTTTTATTCACAATTTGTACAGTGTCCCAACTTTTTTGGAATCGGGTTTGTAAATTACACCAGAAAGAGTGTAAACTTTAGTTTGGGGTCAGTACTTTAAAAAAAAAAAGAAATTAATATTTTTTATTCAGCAAGGATGCATTAAAAGTGACAGTAAAGGCTTTTAACATTGTTACTTTCCATTCATCAATCTGATTCGATCAAGAACCTTGAAAAAATGTATCACAGTTTACTCAAAAATATTAAGCAGCAACTTCTGATAAGAAATGTTTCTTGAGCAGCAAATAACTTTATTAGACTGATTTCTGAAAGATCATGTGACACTGAAGACTGGAATGATGATGCTGAAAGTTCAGCTTTGACATCACAGGAATAAATTACATTTTAAAATGTATTAAAATAGAAAACAGTTATTTTAAATTGTAATAATCTTAAACATAATTACTGTTTTTACCGTGTTTTTGAAAAAAAAAATGAAAAAAAAATGCAGCCTTGGTGAGGAGTCTTTCAAAAACATAAAAAAATCTTACCGACTCTAAAATTTTGAATGGCTGTCTAAATATGGCAGTAAGTATTAGATGTCAACCCTTAACTTTTGGCTGCTGAACTATGCTGTCCGGTCAGGTACTGAAATTTGCAAAATGATGATAAAAGGCCATACTTTTTCATATACAATGCAACCACAATTCAGGGCAATCTGCACTAAGTGTGTTTAGTGAGTGTATTTGCACTAATGTTTGATAAATGGCTCCCTAATCTGATTTAATCATGTTTATCCTCTAATTTAACATCCTTCCCCTTTGATTTCTCTAACTCGCTCTCTCACTTCCCTCATCTTGTCTCCTTTCCTCTGTCTGTCAGGACACCTCCCTCCATGTACAGTTGACATCTGTCTAAACGTGAATATTCATCATATACAAACTAAGGAGAAGATTAAACAGATGGTACGTGTGCGCGCAAGGGGACATTCTGATTACAGGTCACCATTATTCATTTTTACTTTCCAGTTCACACACATACTACTTGTTGGGATAAAACAAAAGCCAATTTATAACAAACACGTATGTGTGTGTGTGTGTGTGTGTGTGTGTGAGTGTGTGTGTGCGTACGCATCTAGTGAAGCCCTGCCAGTTGTCTGTTCTTCATCTCGCATGTTCTCTCGCTCTCTGACAGCTATCCAATGGCTTTGCATGTGTCTGAATACTTATGATTCTCACAGTATCTGGGCTGATTCTGGGAGAAAATTATGCTGAATGATTTTAAACATGGTAAAATGTGTTAAACAGCGCATCAGGAATAGTAGAAAACACAAACAAATTGTTTGAAATTTTTAATAAATGAACCCACAAGGGGCTGGAGATGTGTACAACTTTGTAAAATACGGCATTCTGACTCTATGAAAATCTGTGTGTGCAGATTCCACGCATGCCTGCTTATGACACTGTTTGTGGTCAAGGAAAATACCAAAATAAAACATACCTAGTGCACAATCTCTTTCTCGCTCTCATTATAATAATTACAGTCATTTTCAGAGCCCTACTGCTTTAAAAAAAGAAGACAGGGGGTTCATACATCTTTTACTGTTTAAATTGGTCCTCAGTTGCTTCTGCCTGAGACAATCATCTTACATGCGTCTTAGAAAGATCTGAATCACTGTTCAGCCCAAAGAGATCACACAATAACAAATACATCTCTGAAGCAAACAAACACACATACACACACAAATGCCTAGTCAGCGTCCTCATCAACAATACCTCAAGTTCTCCACTTTTACACATTTTTCATACACACAAACACACACACACACACACACACACACACATAGAGATGTAGGGATAAAGGCTGGAATGCAGCTGAGATCCCTCAGGATAACATCCTTCCCACTAAACACACACACACACACAAACATACAGAAGGCTGACGGGGAGCGGGGGAGGTGAGGCTGTTGTTACTCACGCAACAAATAGGAAAAAAAAAAAAACACAACAACAAACTGTTCTACTCAGAAATAAAAGGCAGGAAAGGCCATGCTGCAATAATCTTTTCAAACGTTTACTACTTTCTCTCGCAATTTCTTTAAATATCAAAAATATTAAATATTTTTACTTGTGTGACAGTATGCATGGAAAATTTGCCTTAATTGTTTTTAGATACACTTTCACAGTATTTAACGTCTTCCAATTAGCAACAGTCACATTTTTAAAAAAATACTTTAGAGCAATTAAGCAACAAGATAAATATTGAATGCTGAAAATACTGTAAAGTATTAAGATATCCAAACTGTACATAGGTCTAGAATTGCCTTATCAACATTACACCGCAGAGGACAGAAATAGAAAGACAGAGAGACATTGATGCATGAAGTTGACAACGCATACTCAGTCTCTCAGTGGCAGGATGTGTCACTGAGGTCAATATGTTTTGCAAATAGAAATAAAAGCACTAATGGAACAGTGATCAGTCACTATCCGCTCCTCCTCCTCTTCCTCCTCCTCCTCCTCCATTTATCAGTTTTCAGCCATAACATGAAAATAATTATCAGTATATGAGCCAGTATTTTAACATCAGTGCAGCCTCACATAAAATTCCTACAAAATGACTTCACAGACATTAGCGTTATTTAGCATTAATAGAAAATAGAAAACTGCAAGTGGGCTGTAATCTGATTAATTTAACTAGTATAAACAGCACCAAAAGCCAACCGGCAGCATAGGGCTCAGCACGAGAAATGTTCCAGAAACCTTCAGCTGATCTACCAACAGTATCCTACCCCTCAGGTAGTTCACTGTGGTGGGTCTCTCAGAAAATTTTTAGGAACTGTCTTAAGATCAGTACTGGCACAGTTTAGCTCCAGATTCCAAGCTTATACGGAATAATTTCACTGCACTGCTGAAGAGAAACTTCACACACATAAACAAGGCTCACAGCACAGGATCTCAGCAAAAATCTTGAGCAACAGATTGAATCAACATGACAGCCCAAAACAAGGATGCTATTTCCATTTGCACATGACCAAATCCTACACACAATGCGTCCACACACACACACACACACACACACACACACACACACACACACACACACAAACACACACTATACATGCCTCCTCCACTTTCATGGCACTAGTTGCCATCGTATCGAAGCCATCTGTGTACCAGCAGTACTGGCACCTTGAGTAGAGAGAAAGCGAGGATAGAGCTGGCTCTGCTTTGGCAACAAAGCACCAAGATTAACTACAGCCAATTGTAATACCAGAGACTCATTTAGAACTCTTGCACTTTAAAGCAAACTACCGAAAGGAAAGCTGAGAGGTTTATAAGGTGTTAAAGACATTATTTATCAAGATTTTTATTTAGTCATCTAGCAAATTGGCAGTCATTAAGTCTTTGGCAATATTGGCTGTTATTAAGCATTCCTTCTCAATTACTCTATTTATCTATCTGTCTGTCTAATGTAATTTAAAGATTTAGTTCACCTAAAAAGGAAAATTCTGTAAAAAAAATTCTGGTTAAAAAAATTCATGAATTACTTACCCTCATGTCGTTTCACACCCATAACACCTTCGTTTATCTTCGGAACACAAATTAATGTGATGGCTCAGTGAGGCCTGCATTGTCAGCAAGATAATTAACACTTTCAGTGCCCAGAAAGCTACTAAAGACATATTTAAAACAGTTCATGTGACTACAGTGGTTCAACCTTAATGTTATGAAACTACGAGAATACTTTTTGTGCGGCAAAAAAATAAAAAAAAATAAAAATAACGACTTTATTCAACAATATCTAGTGATGGGTGATTTCAAAACACTGCTTCATGAAACTTCAACGCTTTATGAATCATTTGTTTTGAATCAGTGGTTCGGAGCGTGTATCAAACTGACAAAGTCACGCGATTTCAGTAAACGAGGCTTCGTTACATGATAAGTGTTTCGAAATTTCAATGGTTCACCACTAGGGGGCGTGACTTTGTCAGTTTGACACGCACTCCGAACCACTGATTCGAAACAAAAGATTCATAAAGCTTTGAAGCTTCATGAAGCAGTGTTTTGAAATCACCCATCACTAGATATTGTTGAATAAATTATTTTGTTATTAAATCGTTATTTTTTTTGGCGCACAAAAGTATTCTCGTTGCTTCATAACATTAAGGTTGAACCACTGTAGTCGCATGAACTGTTTTAAATACATTCTGGGCATTGAAAGTGTTCATTGTCTTGCTGGCGATGTAGGCCTCACTGAGCCATCGGATTTCATCAAAAATATCTTAATTTGTGTTCTGGAGATGAACGAAGGTCTTACGGGTGTGGAACAACATGGGTGAACTAACCCTTTAATGAAATTAATACTTTTATTCATTAAGGGTGCATTGATCAAAAGAGACAGTGAAGACATTTTAATGTTACAAAAGATATCTATTTAATAAATGTTTTAATAAATACTGTTCATTGAACTTTCCATTAATCAAAGATTCCTGAAAAAAGTATCACCATTTCTACAAAAATATTAAGCAGAACAGCTGTTAACAACATTGATAAAAATAATAAGAAATGCTTCTTGAGCAGCAAAGCAGCATATTAGTGTGATTTCTGAAGGATCATGTGACACTGAAGACTGGAGTAATGATGCCTTGTTTTGAGGTGTTTTTGAAGTTTGATCCTCCTTCATGTATTTTTTAATTTCATTAGTTGTTTACTGCTCTGGTGGATGTCTTTTTTTAGTTCAAAAACAGAGCAAAACTATGGTGGACTGTTTTGGGAAATATTTATATAACAGTGGAACGGCCAAGTCTAATGTGATCATCACAGAGCCTGCAAACAGGGCAAATTTATTACTAATAAAACCTTAGGTAATAAAACATTAGAAGTATTTATGTCTACTCTATATCAGGCACACAGACACACACAGTGCCTTATTACTAACATGGGAACAGTGTTCATTCTAGCACAGTGCCAACTACAATATATAAACACACACATAAACAGGGAATTCAAGTTGAGGTTGTCAGGTTGGTGGATGGCGATTGATGACCCAACCTCAATCACAATGACTCACATTAAAAACCATCTGCAGATCTGTTCTGAGACCAGTCTACTTACTACAACCTCATTCACTACCTGCTTAGTCTGAATTTCAGCCAGACGCCTGGCTGAGAGGGTTGGCGTACTATCAAGATTGTGTCTTCGTGACTTTTAAAGAGTGTTTGAGTGTTCCCGCTGTTCTTTACTCTACCTTGTGGGAACAAATGTCTTTAGGGGACGGAGCCAATAGTCTACACAGCACAGATAAACTTACCCTGCAGCTACTGATCTGGGGAGATTTTTTAATGATGAATTCACCCCTTTGTGTGTATGCATGTTCAGTCATCGGTTAAGGGTAAATAACTACAAATCCATACAGGACTTCTTACAAAATTGTATTTGAAACAAGTCAATGATGACAGCTTTCAGTTTTGGGTGAACTATCTCTTTAAGGTGTGGTCACATTAGTGAAATTTCAGCCAAACTTTGCATGTAAAAAATGTCCATTGTCAATAGTGTAGAAATGTATGAATCATTGCTTACACAGAAGTCACTGTAACGCTTTACAATAAGATTTGTGAACATTGATCAATGCATTAGCTAACATGAACTAACAATGAGCAATACATTTAGCATTTATTAAACTTCTTAGTTCACAGTGCATTAACAAATGTTAACAAATACAATTTTGGATTTTAAAGATGTATTAGTAATGTTGAAATGATCATTGACAAAGATTAATAAATGCAGCGAAAGTATTGTTCATTGTTAGTTTACTTCGCTGATTTTCATTCGCTTTGTATTGTTACATTGTTGGTAGTACATGTAAATGAACAATGTTTACTCCTTCTCCATGTTACCTGGACCGAGAAATTCACATTTATCAGTTTTCTCCCTCCGTTTAGCCTAAAACACTATGTTTGTGGTTATCCAGTTTGAAATGTTGACTACAAACACAAAGTTCTCCGCGTATTTACAATTCTTTGCAGCTTTCATCCACTGCCTACAACATGCTGGATCCTTCACCGGAAACCGAAAGTAACTCACTCCAGCTAAATGTTTACTCTTTGAATTCTTGCACCTGGGAAGAATACAACCATAATGACTTAAAGTTTGCTAAGAAGTATTTCCTACTAAAGCAAGGTGGTAATTTGACTCTGGTAAGCATAGCATAGCAGACTGGTGAGGGTGGCCTTGAATAGCAAAATGCTAAGTGTATTATGGGTGTTGAAGGTTATCTACCTATTTGGCAAAAGGGAAGACAACAGCCTTTTTTCTCTAGTCAGGTAGATTTTAAAAAAAAATTTAAAAAAACGTTATCGAGTGCACTCTCAATCTCACAATGCACCGCAATAACGAGTGTACAACTGATGTACGCTCAATGGCTAGAGAATACACATAATACCCACTGTGAGAGTCACATGCCGAACAAATTCCCGCATCTTGCCAGAAGATGGTGCCTGCAGCTGAATCATCCATCCATCCCCTTTCTAAACCTCTAGTCCAATGTGGCTATAGCGTAATATCATACAGGTATAAATTCCTTTTGAATTGACTATTAAATGGTTTAATTTGGGTTTATACATGCTAGTTTCCATTAAAGTTGAAGATAAATCGCACCATCTTACTACTGGAGCTGCCAGTTTGCTAAGTGTCAAATGATTATTAAACAGCAAGCACAAACGATGCAAAAGCAGCAGCCCTTTTGGCACCCTCAGTGTCCGAATTCACTCTCTCGTTTTCATTCATTTCCTTTAAGTGGACTATATTAGTGGAGTAATAGTGAATCAGGGTATAGGGGCTGATTTCGAACACAAACTCTGTCTCTGAAGAGTTCACTGACTCAGTGAATCAGATTCAAACTGCTAATTCACGAGAGAGATTGTTTTGTGAATCTTTCTGACTGACTGGTTAAAAAAAACAGTTCATGAGAGTATTTTTTTTTAGAATTGAACATAATGGCCTGAACTGTGTTCATGTGATAAGGAAACACTGGCACGCACTCTAAAAAAATAATGCCACGTCACAGGATCGCAAGGAGCAACAAGACTTTAAAGTTTTAAAGAATTTAAAATTTTTGTTGCAAAAGTACATTTTTTGTTGCGTTTGGAACCATTATGTTCACAGATCGTTTCTGCATTAACATTGCTTTCAAGAACATGACTAAATGACAGAGTTTCCATTTTTGGGTGAACTATCCTTTTAATCAGGGCTCCAGGCTTTAAAAATGACTAGATGACTAATTGGCTCTGAATATGAAATATTTAGGAGCCAAACTCTTTAGTTGTCAAATGCAATGATTCATTTTGAATCAGACATGACCAAAAAATTACTCCTAGTTCAGTGAGGGAGTCAGATGTGTAGTCAGTGAGGGCTCTGAGCGACTCAACCACTAAGTGAGTCATATTCAAATCAATAACTCAGTTTGAGATTGTTTTGCGAATCTTTCTGACAGACTCGTTAAAAAGAACCAGAAATGGACGTAATGCCCTGAGATGTGTTCATGTGTTAAGGAATCACTGGCACACACTCACAGGACTGCCGATGGCAACTAGATTTTAAATTATTGCTGCAAATGTTTATTTTTTTGTTGCATTTGCAACCATTTATTCACAGTCTGGATCCCTGCTTTAACATTTCTAAAGTAACATGACTTTCATTTTGGGGTGAACTCTTGCTTTAATGTTTCCATTAAGCAGTTTGTAACTTTCAAGAAACATCTACAATGCTAATGAGACATAAATAAAACAGATCTACAGGTAGCCTAAAAGATACACTGATTTCCCATGCATGTGACAACCACAAACACATACAGTGCTGAAACATGATCTGTGCTGATAACTCTCATTTCCTGTTTTTTTCTTTTTGAAACCCAGCCAACTTCCTCCATGCCTCATGCACTCCTCATCCAGGCAAGACTTCATCATGTGACAGAATGACTGGGACAAAATGAGAGAAGATGCAAATGCACGATCAAATTAAACATACCAATCAGATTGAAAACATTAGATGGGGTTTTAATGAAAGAGGATAAATCTGTTCCCTTTCTAGGGATTCTCTCTCTCTCTCTCTCTCTCTCTCTGTCATCATGTTCTCTCACTATTTACTTACACCTGACTATCTGTCACAGAACTTGATGGATGGATATAATTATGTATGCATGTATGAAATTGATGAATGATTCACTGAATTTTATGCTGAGATTCTGATTGAAAAAAAACATTTAACACTGCCAGAGACAATGGTCTTTCTTTTAAGAGTCCGACAGACATGAAGGTACTTACTGTAAAGGATCAATATCTTTTCAAACATATATCCATCCAATGATAATTAATAATATAGTCATATTTTTGTAGCACAATAATAATAAGGGTTACAGCATTAAACTTCAACAGATAAATTTACATGAAAGAAAACAACTACAAAAACTAGAATACACCCTAATATAACTGAGTCGAGATTATAGCAATGAGGGAGTTGGATGTGAACTTAGTCGTGATTACCTCACTGAGTAAGACTAATTCGAATGACTAAAGTGGCGATAACACTACTACAATTTTCGTTATACTGACTTGCATTAAAACGCATGTGAATGCGGGAGACAGGAAACACAAGCTCATGCAAAGAAGTTTCAGATTTCACTGCATTTCAAAGATAAAGTTTGTTGAAGTCTGACCTGCAAAGTCGTATCACGTGAAGACCAATAGAAGATTGATGTGACCTTTTAACTGAATTAAAAGAATGCTAACTTTTTACAGTAGTGTGGAGTACATTTTGGATGTATTATTATGTGTTACATGTTGAGTTTATGTTTTTAAAAAAACAAAATGCCATAGAGTGTGACGTTATATCACGACAGTTGCAGCGGCCAAAGAAATTTTGTGTGCTTAAAAAGTAAAGTGTGACCGCTGCATTACTCGAGTTTGAGGCTGTTTTGTAAATCTTTTTGACTGATTAATTAAAAAGAGGTTCATCTTTTTTTGCTAATCAAGCATCACGGCAATGATCTGCAGCTAAATATTTTGACATACAACATCAAGTTAGAAATGTTTTTTTAAATCAGTTCATTAAAGAATTAGTTCACTTCTGAATGAAAATTTCCTGATAATTTACTCACCCCCATGTCATCCAAGATGTTCATGTCTTTCTTTCTTCAATCGAAAAGAAATTAACGTTTTTGAGGAAAACCTTCCAGGATTTTTCTCCATATAGTGAACTTCCGTGGGGTACAACCGGTTGAAGTTCCAAATTGCAGTTTCAATGCAGCTTCAAAGGGCTCTACACGATCCCAGGCGAGGAATAATGGTCTTGTCTAGCGAAACATTCGGTCATTTCCCCCCCCCCAAAAAAAAAAAAAAACTATATAATTTTTTAACCACAAATGCTCGTCTTGCACTGCTCTGTGATCCATACGCATGACATAATCACATTACAAAGGTCATGCGTGACGTAGGCGGAAGTACCGATCCAGTGTCTACAGAGTGAACGTGCAAAGATTTAGCCAAACGCCCTTTACAAAAAAAAAGGTAAAACAATGATATCGGATGAGTTTGAAGTTAGAGAAGATAATTAGATTAAGTTTTTCGCCCTACTGCGGTACTTCCGCCTACATCATGCATCACCTTTCAACGTAATGTGTGGTGCATCGCAGAGCAGTGCAAGACGAGCATTTGTGGTTAAAAAGTATATAAGTATATAATGTTTTTCACTACCCTTATTCCTTGCCTGGGATCGCGTAGAGCCCTTTGAAGCTGCATTGAAACTGCAATTTGGACCTTGCACTCATACCCCACTGAAGTCCACTATATGGAGAAAAATCCTGCAAAGTTTTCCTCAAAAACCTTAATTTCTTTTCGACTGAAGAAAGAAAGACATGAACATCTTGGATGACATGGGGGTGAGTAAATTATCAGGAACTTTTCATTCAGAAGTGAACTAATCCTTTAACAGATTCACTTAAATAAATCCAATGTTATGGGACACATGATATTTTAAGAGGATGTGCATTATATGGAAGCCCATTTAATCATCAGAGTCAAAATAAAAAAGGTACAGTAAATATTATATTTTAAATATGAAATAAAATCACAATGACAAAAAAAGAATTATTTAAAAAAAATCAAAACATCTCAGTCATAGAACCTAAAGTTTACCAAAGCAATCAGTTTCAGGTGATAATCTAATACAATGCT
Organism: Anabarilius grahami; assembly: GCA_003731715.1. Taxonomy (NCBI): domain Eukaryota; kingdom Metazoa; phylum Chordata; class Actinopteri; order Cypriniformes; family Xenocyprididae; genus Anabarilius; species Anabarilius grahami. The sequence goes on along the minus strand of RJVU01053643.1, from coordinate 2,918,796 downwards.
CTACACTGACTGAATCTTCATGACTGCAATGCAATTGTCTACCAATAGTGATGAAATCCCACAGTTTCTCATAGTGGAACAGTCTCACAGTCTTCATATGCCCAGTCCGCTGGTTGAGGAGATGACAGATGTGTGGTCAGCCCGATAGACTTACAATAGATGTAAACAGCTCCTGCCTTTTCAATGAAGTCACTGTGGTAATTTGTAGCATGTGATATACTGAGCTTCACACAGAGGATCAGAGTCGATGAAAAAGTGCCACAAACTGGGCCTGCAGCCAGCTGCCTTACCTGCTGCCAGGAGGGGCAGGCAAAAAGAGGACAGGCTTAAAAAGAGGGGAAAATGGGTTTCTTGAATTACCTTTCAGTCGTGTATGCATGAAATAAGTGCACAATGACTGGTATGAGTTTACACCAGCAGCAGATATCTCATCTACCTGCCTTCCTGAGAATCAAAGACGGGAACACAGGCAAGAACAGAAAGAAAGCATCCAGGATGTAGTGTAAAAGTGCTCATGCTGTTAAATTAAGGGAATTTCAAGACCACCTTATCTGAATTCAAGACTATGGCTGTGGACTGTGGACCACTTTGCACACTATCCATACTGTAGTACACAAAATTGAAAAAAGTGCCTTTAATCACAGTATATGAAAAAATACCCAAATGGTATACTATTACAAATATATAAGTTTATAAGTATAAACATTTCATTTACAGTCACTTACATTTCATTTACAGTGACTGATTTTAGTTTTTTATTTTTTATTTATTTAGACATTTTAATATCACCCTTTTCAATGGCAATAACATGAAAATAATTATCAGCTTATTGTATAGGCCAGAATTTCAGTGCATACTGAGGGCCCTATCATACATCCGGCGCAATGCAGCATCCGGCACGACATGTTTTTTGCCAGTTTCAGTTTTGCCAGTTTCATGCAGTTATCATTTTCACGTCCTGCGCCACGTTGTTTAAATAGCATATGCATTTGCGCCCATGGGCGTGCTGGTCTGAAAATGAGGTGTGTTCAGGCGCATTGTTGGCGTGTTGCTATTTTGAGGCAACTGAAATAGACTGCGCCATTGACCTAACTAAAACCTGGTCTTAAGTCAATTGCGCAATTTTTATTTTATTTAAAGTGCGCGTTATTAAAATGCCAGGGTGCACAATGTGTGTACACTCTGCTTATTACACACACAGGGATGCGCAGCAGCACACAAACACGCCAAATATTAAAAATAAAAAGATTACAATGTAAAAGATTATTATTGTGTGTATAAAGATAAAAATGCTTTGGTGGAATCCGGCTTTTCCCTACATGGTGTGCTCGCACGCACAAGTAGATCTGTTTCCTCGCTAGAGAAGCTTTCAGTTTTTCTGCTTGCAAATTCCGCCATGTAAATAGCGAATCCGCCATGCCATGAGCGCAACTGGCTTTTAAAGGGAATGGGAGATGAGACTCTGATTGGTTTATTGCACATTACTCCCAAAACACTCCCATTAATCATGAAGAGAATAGGGACGACCCTTTTAGACCATGCGCCGGGCACGCAGACCATTTTTTCCTGTCATTAAACTAGCAAAAGTGGATTCGGACACGTCCTAAGTGCACGCCCTTAGATCGTTAAAATAGGGCACTAAGTATCAGTGCATACTTATTTAAAGTAATATTTAATTTTAAGCTAACGATTATAGCTTTATGCTAACACATACTTTGCAAATGCAAATAGTATGCAATAAAGGGGTCTGTGGCTTTAAGACAAGTACATACTTAGTGCAAACCTTGATAAAAGAAAAAAAAGCCAACCTATAGCTTAAACCAGTGGTTACACTGGTCAAGTTTGGTTTAGCGGGGTTTGGCAGCTTGGATAGGCAATGAGACCAGCTAGATCAGCAAAACCACCTTAAGCTGGTTTAAGCCTTGTTTGCCATCAGGGACGTGGTTTTGTCTTGGCATAATGCTAATGCTAGTTTGCCAGAACAACATCTAACTAACACATACCAGATGAAAAAGCATTATGAGTGAGAAAAACACTGTCATTGGAACAGTGTTTCGCTCCAGCTAGATAAGTATCTAGTTACATCACGGCCACACTGGTCTCTGGGATACTAGACTGAAAGTATAGCTTTTGGATGACTGAGAGGGGGTGAGGGGAAACACGCTTTGTGGGGGGAGGTGAGAGGAGAAAGAGAGAAAGAAAGAAGGGTCCTAATCTGGTACACATGAGGTCATTTCTGGGAAGAGGAGAGAGAGTATGCCCAGATTTCACACCATGAACAACAGACTCACAGATGCACTTTGTCTGTCTGTCTTTCTCTCTCTCTCTCACTCAAAAAAATAAAAAAGGTGTGCTGATGATGCATAAAAGGGAAACGTGAGAAAGGAATTTAAACCGGTAGTATGCATAATGTGTCCATCAACTTTCTAATGACATTTTAAATATGTATTTTTTTTATTATTTATGGAAAATATGTTTCAAAAGTTAGGGGACTATATGATTTTTTAAAAGTTTTTGAAAGAAACTTATGCTTACCAGGGCTACATAAATTTGCAAAAACAGTCATGTTGTGAACAGAATAATTGTTTTCTATTTTATATATTTTAAAATATATTTTATTCCTGTGATGGTAAAGCTGAATTTTCAGCATCATTACAATCAGTCTTCAGTGTCACATGATCCTTCAGAAATCATTCTAATATGATGATTTGATGCTCAAGAATCATTTATTATTATTATTATTATTATTATCAGTATTCAAAACAGTTGTGCTGCTTATTTTTTTGAAAATCTTGATTCACTTTTCTCATTCAGGATTCATTGATAAATAGAAAGTTTAAAAGAACAGTATTTATTATAAACAGAAATACTTTTAAACATTATATGTATATTTATGATCAATTTAATGTGTCCTTGCTGAAATAATAAAAGTGTTATTTCTTTTTTTTTTAAATATTGTAAATTAGAAAAAGAATTAGAAAAATCAGTTTACATAGAATTAGATGGAATATATTGTATCATGTCAACTACTTTTATATACACATATTCATATACATTACACACACAAAAAAATGCCCACACCCAATTATGCACACACACACACTGAATCCTGGACTCTGCAGCTGTCCAAGATTCAGGTGTTATGTAATGCTGACAAGTGAACACGTCCTTCTGGCAACTTTTGGGAGCCTGGTGACAGCAAATTGTAAATGTGGATCGACTGGACCGTTACCACCGAGACATAACACACATATATGCTTAATATAAGGTCTTTAAATCCTGCACACTGATTATGATAACAAGACTAATATAGGGATCCCTCAAACATCAAATATGTTTGATCATGGAAATCCATGACTAGACGAAGCTTCACGCACTTGCAAAAAGCCTGAGTGCCTTTGATGTCTCCACTAAAGCGTATGTGTGAACTCCAGAGACCAGTGACCCAGATTCCCAGCATACTCTTATTCAGCATCTATGTGTGTTTTCCAAATGTCACTTTCATATGGACTCTGTACTTACAATGAACATGAACAGAGACAGCCTAACAACACTGAAGTCAAACCCCATTATGTGCAGGGCAGATGGAGTGGTACTCTTCACAAATTAGCTTAGCGGAAGCCTGCGTGAGGCAGCATTATCACACAGTCTCACACACGGTGTGGCCCCGCAGACCACCTCAACTCACCCACATTAGATTCAGCAGAGGGCGATTTCTCCAACACGCAAATTCCTCCAGCCATTCTAATCTCAAAACCTCCAGACAGCCGACCTGAGCATTTCTCTCCCCAGATGAGACCAAAAAGGAGAGCCGTCTATGGCCCAAACCCATTACCACACTGAAGAAAATCAATGATGCAGCATGGATTTGAGTGGGCTGTTTATACCAGCAGTGCATTTATTCTCAGGACTGGAGTTTTGTTATTTGAGTTATTTTTAGTGGTTCAACGGATCACAAAACTCACGGTTCCGATCATATCATGGTTATTAAGTCACGGATCGGATAATTTTTCGGATCAGCACCAAAAAAAAAAAAGAAAGAAAAAATTGGGGGGTCGGGGGTAACTTTGCATTTATTACTTAGCCCACTTTAACTACTCCGATATGACAGCAGAAACCACTAGCCTAACTAATACATTATTAAAGGCAACTGAACAGACTGTAAAAAAAACAAATACTGTACACCAATTACAAGCATAGATAAAAACAACAAAAAGTTACAAATAAATATAAGGTCTAACTGTAGTATTAATTTCAGTGTACAGAAATGTCATAATTAAATGTAAAATGACACTGTTCACTGTATAAATTTAATATAGATTAATCTTTGTTAAAGCTGTGTTTTGTTGTTTGATTTACATGACAGACAACAGCAGGTATTTATAGGTTGCTGTCACTTTAAGAAGACCCCATATTTTGACTGATGTAATGCGTGTATGTGTCCATCCAAGTGCACTGAGGATGCAAAAGAGAAATCAATTTGGAGTTTGCGAGCTATATGAAACGCACCTCTCTCTCTCTCTGTGTGCATGTGAGCCTTGTATGTCTGTGCGCACCGGTAAAAGTGTGGCGTGCGACACCGAAATCCTCTTTTGCCTCTTCTAGCGCTGGAATGGTTTTATATCTATTTAATGTGTAAACTAGCAAGACAAAACACGTGCAAATGATAACCTTTCACTCTATTGCGGTTAAACTTGCAATTGATCCGCGAATCACATGCATCCAGACCATAGGGCTTGGTCTGTACGGATCACGGATCAACAACGATCCGTTTAACCACTAGTTATTTTCATTAAATAAAACTATTAAAAACATTTTTGTTAACTGAAATAAAGCTGAATAAAACCGAAACAAAAGCTGAAAATACAAAAATGAAAGCTAATTCAAGAGATGAATAAAAACTGTAAATAATATTAAACTAATACTGAAGCACACAGAACAATAACAAAATAAATAAAAACCGATTAAAAAAAGATATTGGAAGAATTTGATGAGAAATGCTTGAATTAGCTCACCCCAAAATGAAAATTCTGTCATTTATTACTCACCCTCATGTCGTTCTAAACCTGTAAGACTTTCGTTCATCTTCAGAACACAAATTAAGATATTTTAGATGAAATCTGAGAGCTTTCCGTCCCTCCATAGACAGACTACGCAACTGACACTTTGACGCTTCAAAAAGAGATCATAAAACTAATCCATATGAATTGACCGGTTAAGTCTAAATTTTCTGAAGATACTAATTTAGGCTTTTATTCACATTTAAACATTACTCAACCGAACCCGAACGAAGTGCGTGAACAAACCTCTTCCGGAAGATTAAACGTGCTGCGTAACACACGAGAATGAACCTCATTGGCTCTCACATGCAAAGAACCAATGCTTGAGCTTCTGTTTACCACAACTGATGTGTGAGTTGATGAATGTTTATATGTGAATAAATGGCTAAATTAAATCTGCTCACTTCATCATATAAACCGATCGAGTTTCTTCCGAAAATTTGGACTAAACCACTCAATTCATATGGGTTAGTTTTACGATCTCTTTATGAACTTTTTGAAGCATCAAAGTGCCAGTTGCATATCTCTCAGATTTCATCAAAAAGATCTTCATTTGTGTTCCGAAGATGAACGAAGGTCTTACGGGTTTGGAATGACACGAAGATGAGTAATTAATGACAGAATTTTCATTTTCATTTTTGGGTGAACTAACCCTTTAATGTATCTGAGTTTGAACCTTCTCTGGCAAATGTGTGGCATTTTTGAGACCTAATCTGAAACTCTAGAGGAGACACTTGTGAAATTACAGGGGATATTTTTCTTAAGGCAAAATTCTGGAAACATGAGACGTCAGCAAAAGCCTTCATTTGTTCTCATTGCTGTCTAGACAACACATTTGACACCTTAGACACATTTGTGATTTTCCCTCCTATAGGTAGTCAATGTACAGGTACATTAGCATATATGAACAATATAAACTACAGCCTGAAGCCATTATACAGCCATAAGCCAACCACTTATCAATGTCATAATTAATGTCCGCTCGACACCAACTCAATTATATAAACAAACATTTGTAATAACATAATCAGAAAATGTCACATTTGTTAGTATGCAGTGGCCTGACTTCACCTGTTGTTTCCTAATATGCAGAGGCGTGCACGTTGCTACCGAGTCTAGATATTTTTCCATTTGTCAATGACATTTGCTCGGTTTAACAGCATCTGATTTGATTAAATGCTCCTGTGTTCACTCAACCAAGCGCACAACAACCCACATGCAACCCTCTCTCTTCCACTTTCTCCCTTTCTCGCATACTATTGATAAAAATCACCCACCGCTATTCTCTGGGTGGCAATATTAACTCATAAGAAAGATAGTGAATTGATTACCAACAGAAATGTCACTAATGCAGGTTTGTTTTTTGAGCAGTGATTTTTTTGACACATTTGTGATTGACACTGTGACTGAGATTTATAGCAGTCCGTCAGCCATTATTCTTGAAGGATGATGCATCTATCTCCTTTCTGAACAACTTCTACAGTCTTAGTCAGGATAACTGCCCTCACAGGTTTTAGTAGCCTAATCCCATTACTAGTAAGACCAAAGCTAAAGCCTTGGGCCTAAAAAGACAAAAAGGCGAGACTCAAGAGCAGAGGTGAGGAGAAGGAAAGCTGAAATTGCTTCGGCCCTAGGTGATTTAACTGGAGGATCTGTTGTTGCATGTTTAACTAACAGAGTGATTAAACTTTATTTTACAGTATGTGTACTTACAGTGTACTTACCCAAGAATGTACTGGTAATATAAGGTAACTACTAGGGCTACACGATATATCGCAAATTTTATCGCACGCGATTTGGCAAAGGCTGCGATTATTTTATGTGCAGCTTGTCGGCTGTACGGCTCTGTGATCAGTATTAAATGCTTCTCCATCTGAAAGCCAGAGGGCGCTCTTGCGCAGAAACTCCACATACGCCCTGCCGCAGAAGTAGATAACACGTGTCATTCCAGGAAATCCCTATGGACATATTGCTGTAGCTCAGGGGTCTCCAAACTCGGTCCTGGAGGGCCACTGTCCTGCAGAGTTTAGCTCCAACCGCAATTAAACACACCTGAACCAGCTAATCAAGGTCTTAATTAGGCTTACTAGAAACTTCCAGGCAGGTGTGTTGAGGCAAGTTGGAGCTAAACTCTGCAGGACAGTGTCCCTCGAGGACCGACTTTGGAGACCCCTGCTGTAGCTGAATAAACAGAAGATTGAAATGCTTTGATTGATTAAACATGACTAATAAACTCATGACTCCCTTATTCTGTGTAAGAAGCCACATCATCTCACAGAAGGATACTCAACTGTTGTTATGAAAAAAACATGTAATTAAATGTTGTCTTTTGTTGGACAAGATGTTAATAAATGCTTCTCATGTCTGTAAGGATGTTTGACACGTGTTGCTTTTTTCAAATGTACATTATAAGCGACTCAAACTCGCAGTGCTTTCAGATGGATTAGCATTTGGAGCCATACTTCATTGACAATCTGCGCATAAAAAAACCCCAAAACAATTGCAGCCTTTGCGATTTCATAATTGCACTAAGAATCGCATTTCAGTGTTATTTTTTCGCATCGTACGATACATCTTGCAGCCATAATAACTACATGGTTAAGGTTAGGTTTAGGGGTAGGTTCAGGGTTAGTACCTTATAACCCAGTTATTGTAATTGCTATAATAAGTACATTATGTACATGAGGAATAGGGCTGTAAAATAAAGTGCTACCAACAGAGTTTTAGCTGTTAGTACAAGTTATGCTGCTAGACTGTCACTTTTAATGTATACTATATGAAAGCATACTGCATGACACCTAACACTCTCTAGTCTCTGCAACCTGTAAGCATAGATGGAAAATCATCTTTTGCTTCATGCTATTTTATGCTTTTGTGCCCCTATTATGCTATTTTAAAGCTTCCTAATTTTGTTCTGGAGGACTCCTACAATAAGTTTATATTTATCCAAGGAATAAAAAAAAACTTTAATTTTCTCATAATATACATTGCAGCATCACATCTTTTCTCACAGTGTCTGAAACGGTTTGATAAAGAATTCAGTCTCTCTAAACCCTTCCTTTCCTGAGAGCCTGCTCTGATTGGTCAGATGGCCCAGTCTGTTGTGATTGGCCTACCGCTTACAGCGTCTGTTGGAAATAAAACGGCCATTGCCATATTTGAATTTGACATGTCGACAACATGAACCAAACTCTTCCAGGCCTCAGCAATAACTAAAGTGTTTGAGGGCGGGTCAAATGAGACCTCAATCGCGGGCAGCCAATGAAAACCATATAGGCTGGCATTATGCAAATTTGTTAAAAACCTACTTGGATTCATGCAGGAAGTAAGACTGGAATTACTGACGACTCGTTTCAGGCAGTTCAATAACTAAATTTATCGTTCTCTTAGATCTTTAAAACTTTGCAGATCTTTTACACTGACAAACAACTATATTATAACACACTGCATGAAAGGAAATTTCTGAAAAAGCATAATGGGGCACTTTAACCCAGGGACAAAATAGGTTTGATACATGAAATGATACAGTATTCCTAAGCAAAAGAGCACTCAGGCCAAGCCCTATGGCAATTAGACAGCTAGTCGATTTCTAACAACTGGATAATGGAGATTCATACGAAAGCTGATTCTCCATATGATGACACTTAAATTCTGTGTTTAATGGGTGTCTTGAGTAAAGACTGTTTACTTCCAGTATGCTAAATCTTCTACACAAACTCACACCAAGTCTACTTTGAGTGCTCAGATGTCGGCACGTTGAACACTTCACTTGTTTCCCTGTCACACTGGTCCTCTCGTGGGTGCCAAGACACCCACACAGTCGCATAGGAATTCAATAAAGCGAGGGAATGGGAGAGTACCACGCTGTTTTGTGTCAGTTGCTAAGCAAAGTGAATCAACCCAATGACAAATTTGAAGTTCAGCTTTTGGTTCATCTCAAACAGCAGCATTGACCCAAAACGACACACACAGAGGGGTGAATTAAAATTGTGTCTTGAACTGTACTCAAACCGTCTTATTCTTTACCTTTTACGAACAACCTTGTCGTGATAGGTCAATGTGCAGTGATTTCTAACAGCATTGTGCTTTGACAACTAAGCCACTCCATCTATTATTGACAGTTTCCAAATGACAACCAATCATTTGTACAGATTCATTGATCCAACCCAAAGCCTTTGATTTGCACTGACATCCATTAAAACTCAACTGATTGTGCAGATCAGGCCCTCTGTAAACTATAATGAATATTGTTTTCAATTAAAACACCACTTGACAGCTGTCCTTTCAGCCGTTGAGTTGCTTAAGGTTCGGCTTAAGTGCACTGCACTGTCACCTGTACTATAAAGCTGTCAGGTAAATATGTTTCTGAGTACCTTAACAGACGTCAATAAAATAATAAAAAACATTATGATCCAAGACTGTAACCGTACGGTCATGCAGATACACTGACAGACAAAATCTGATGAGATGCCTACCTAGACAGCATTTTTGATGCAGTGGGTGAATCAGTATCTAATTTACATGAAATTTTAATCTTATTCGCACATTTTCATATGACTTACGTCCCACTGATGGTTTGTTTAGGGGTGGAACTTCATGCTTAATTTTTTCCCTCAAAAACATGTTTCTACAAATCACATTATACAAATTCATATGGAATCGGCACCACGTTTTATCATGAGAATTAGTTTGATCAATATAGATCAATACTTTATCAGTTATTGGTTCTTTAACATAAGGTCTACCGATAAGTGTCGCAATTTGGTGCTTACCTAAAAGGATAGCTTACTTGTTTAGTATAACAACAGAACATAAAATTACAATTTAATTATGAAATATTTTTCACATTACAGCCGTTCTTTGTCAAGTGATTTTTAAGCTTTGACATAACTCAAAATAGTCCTATTAGGTACATACATTTAAATAGCAAAAGAAACATGCATGAATATAAATGGCAAAATAATACTAATTAAACACTTAAAAATGTACACAATGGACAGTATGTTTTTATTGCTGCAGCCTAATGATTGTGTGTCAGTTATCTAATAATTGTCAATCTCTTAGAGGGCATAAGATGTCCCTAAGCTATTCCAAAATGTTCTAGATAGGCATCTCACTTGATTTTGAGCAACGTATCAAGACAGTCCAAAACAGGGGAGGAGGACACACCAAATATCCTATAGAAACAGTTAAGTAATGCTACTACACAATGTGTTTCCAGCAGTGGACGGTTCCATAAGCATTTGCATCGCTGCAGAGCTCTGAAAGTCCTCAGTCAATAACAAAGTGATGACACTCACTCACCTTCATAATACCGCAAGGTGGATTCCCGGTACCGGTGCACCTCTCTGCAGAACTGTCGCGGTTCCGGGGACCGATCCGCGGGCTGCTGTGCTCCCTGTACCGTCCGTTAGAGTATACCCCTTCGGCCCCATACACTGGGTGCGCAGCCGCCGACACGTCCAGGTATGTCTGGTAGGTATCGCTGATGCTCAGTGCCGCCGCCGCCGCGTCCCGGGTCGGGGTGGTCGCCTCGGAGACGAGCTCGTATAGGGGTCCTGCCACGGATTCGGAAGCCTGCGGCTCAGCCATCGCGCGCTCTGCCGTTAGCTACGCCAAAAAACTCACCATCGGAGTGAGTGAGCCTGTGATTTTAAGAACCCACGGCGAGACAAACAGCCATCGGAGTCCGGTGCGTCCTCGTGAGACCGTAAAATCCATGAACAGCGAAGGCACCGCACGTTCTCTGCCAGCCTCGGTGGTGAATAGATTGTGCGGGCGGATAGATTCAAACTCCCCTCTCCTCCCTCCTTCTCACCCCCTCGTCGCCCTCCCTCTCACCCCCTCGTCGCCACTAGGAGAAAATAAAGCGCACAGATGGCGCTAGCGCCGTGTTCTGCGGGTAGGCGTCCGTAACTACCGAGATAATACAGGGTTATGAGGGCCAATTAGACCCGTTCTGTCCCTTGATTGTCAGACGCCCTGTAAGCGTTGATGGAAGGATTTCCGCTGCCTCGGTGTTGTGTCAGTGCGCGTTCAGTCACTTCTCTACTGTCCCTCCAGCGTCTTATGTGTAACCAATCAAGGATGACTGAAGATGGTTGTGACTGGATTAAAAACACATTTGGAGAGTCAGGTCCTGCCACTTGATTTGCAAACGATCCCATCTCACTTAAACTGAACCATTCAAAGCCATAAACACGAGCTGATTTACATAAACATGCTACTCAACGACTTCCAGCCTGCCTGAAAATGATAAACAAACACAATGCTCTCCGCCTGTGGTACACGTCGGTACACCATGAAATTATCCAGTAATTGCCCCTTTTAAAGAGGCAGCCATAGATGTTTTGATTTATAAATACATGCCTAATTGCATGGGAAAAATAAAAGTATAATAAAAATGTATTTTTATTACATAACTATAAAGTTATCACAAGCCTGTACAGTCAAAGACAGATTATAAAGTTTCAGGCAAGCCCAGAGGAAAATTGTGTTGCTTTTTTGAAAGCGTGGATCTATTATAAGAGAGCGTGACTCTATCTATCTATCTATCTATCTATCTATCTATCTATCTATCTATCTATCTATCTATCTATCTATCTATCTATCTATCTATCTATCTATCAGGGGCGTTTCCTCCGAGGAGGCAATGGAGGCAGTGCCTCCTCAAAAAAAAAGGATGAGAAAATAATCCATATTACATGTAAAAACAACACAAATATTACAAATTATGACATTAAAAAGAGCGCAAGTCACTCGTATTTCTTAAGGAACACTGCCCAACAGCGACACCCACAGGTAAAGTTACAGCAGGAGTCATGCCTCCCTTTCCTCTCATAGAAAACCATAGAAAATCATCAGACCCCCGGCGTGCGGTGGGTTTTGTGGGGGGTAATTGAGAATGAATGGGGGAAAGTCACGTGAAGGGAGGCAATGTCTCCATCGCGCTAGGATTGGATGTAATTGGTTATGATTGGTTATGACTGGTTTGTGTGATAAATCCCGCCTCTTGTTGACGTGCACGTTCCGCGCGTCAGTTTGACTGAACAAATGATGGCGTCAATGGGAAAACTAATTGAAAAGTAAGTAAACAGATCACAGTTAGATATCACCGCTTTATGTCACTTCAAAATCAAACTTGAAATGGCCTGAAAACATGATGACTGCGGGGTTATTTTAGCGCAATCAGCTTGGTGAAATTAAAAATACAATTTGTGTCTCTTGACAGACGGTGTTTCCGGAGCATGACTGATGATCCAAAATAGCCTAAGTTGACTATTAGGGCCTTAAGGTAGGGCCTTAAAAACATCAGCCAATTGGCCCTCTGGCTTGTCAATCACTGCCATGACGTTCCTTGTGAGAGACGTGCGCGACTGCGCGCTCCAGTAACTTTCCACACTCTACAGGCGCCGCATGCAATGTTTTTGTCGGGAGACAGGAGTAACAACTGCAGATTATGAGTTACCTGCGGTGAGTCCGACATAATGAATCCACTAACACGACACAGCGAATGCAGGTGGTAAACACTCGTGTTCCAATACTCGTGCACGAGTTTTGGGAGGCGTTCCCTCTAAATGAGCTGTGAAGGAGGGGGGTTGTTCTTACGCATGCGCTCATTTAAAAAACTCAGTAACAGTCTTTGATTTCTCAGTCGACGAAAAGATCCTCTGTATCACCTTTAAAAAGAAAAACATCAATACAAAAATAAAATATATTGTTTAAATTATTATTGCTTTTAGTTATTATTTTGGAATGAATGTAGAAATGCTTAAAACACTAACTTGATGAGACTGAATTGGTTTTGATAAATATAACATTTATTACAATACATTGTTAATGAAAAATTACAAAATAGAATTGTATTTAGTTTCTTTTTTTCTTTTTGATGTAATGTAAAGTAATGTTCATTTAACAAGGAAGATGTGTCAACGTTAAGAGTAATGCATGAATTTATATTGATTCAGTAAATTAAAAAATGTGCCTCCTCATTTCAGAACACCACTGCACGCCACTGCTATCTATCTATCTATCTATCTATCTATCTATCTATCTATCTATCTATCTATCTATCTATCTATCTATCTATCTATCTATCTATCTATCTATCTATACGACGGTGCACAGGGCCATACACAAAGACATGTCATGACATGACACTAAAAAATAATGCAATAAACATTAACTAAATAACATAAATTGTGACACAAAACACCTTAATGTATACATTACTGATAATAAAAATCAGAAAAAACAAAAAAAATTTTTTTAAATATAATCATATGTGTCATGCAGGAAATGTCTTTTTACTGTTTTTCACCATAAATTATACATTAATTCATAGTTTTTACTGGCAAAAACTATACATTTAGGAGTTTTTTTTTTTTTTTTTACATTAAAATTAAATTTAATGCAATGTTAGACCAATTACAAATTGTCACCAAATATGGTAAGATAACTTACTTTAAAAAAAGTTTTTACTGTTGTATTTTTATTTTTTTATCATAAATGCTTGAGTTCATATTGGAACACTTCATGAAAGATCTTTTCATTTATTCTTGCATAGATATATACAAACCTTTTTGCATTTTTACATTTTAATTATATTATTTAAACCCCACACATTTATCATGCACATATACTGTATAGGCAACTGTGTGCACATAGACAAAAAAAAAAGGAAAAGAAAAGGACAGACAGAAAGAGAGGAAATTATATCCTCCAGAAAAGCCAAATCACATTAGCTGGTGATGGCATGATAGAAATCATATGCTCCTCTGCCCGAGCAGCCATTACAGCATGATTCATCACTTTCAGACTGCTGCAATCAAACGCAGAGCTGGGGCATTAAGGCCAGACAAGAGCAATATAACTCAGAACAAGGTCATTAACAGCTGACCAGAGCGCCATTGGCACATACTCCTACAAAACTGCATGGCATGTTTACATTTACATTTACTTTTAATCATTTAGCAGACACTTGAGAATAATAGAAGGAAATTAAATCAACAATAGGGCAACAATATGCATGTGCTGTGACAAGTCCCAGTTAGTCTAACACAGTACATGTAGCAAGGTTTTTTTTTTTAAATACAAAAACATATAGAATAGAAATATAATAGAATAGTGGTAGTGGTCAGGTGTTGAAGAAAAAGTTGCGTCTTTAGCCGTTTCTTGAAAGTGGCTAAAGCTTTTGAGTTAGGTAGGTCATTCCACCAGCAGAGAGCAGTCCATGTAAAGGTCTGGGAAAGTGATTTTGTGCCTCTTTTCGTTCACTTGCAGAACGCAAGCTTCTGAAGAGCACATAAGAAGTAGTGAGTTTAGGTATGTGGGTGCAGAGCCAGTGATCGTTCTGTAGACAAAAAGCAGTGCTTTGAATTTGATGCAAGCGCCTATTGGCTACCAGTGGAAAATGATGAAGAGAGGTGTGACGTGCACTCTCTTCAGCTCGTTAAAAGTCCACTCTCGCTGCTGCATTCTGGATCAGTTGTAGAGGTTTAACAGTACATGCTGGACGGCCTGCCAAGAGAGGATTACAATAGTCCAGTCAGGATAGAACAAGAGCTTGGACAAGGAGTTGTGTAGCATGCTCCGACAGGAAGGGCCTGGTCTTCCTAATGTTGTATAAGGCAAATCTGTAGGACTGGGCCATTCTAGCAATGTGGTCGGTGAATTTTAACTGATCATAGATCACAACTCTGAGGTTCCTGGCTGTCCTGGAAGGCGTTATGGATGACAAACCTAGCTGAATGGAGAAGTTGTGATGAAATGTTGGGTTGGCCAAGATCACAAGCAATTCTGTCTTTGCAAGGTTGAGTTGAAGGTGGTGATCCTTCACCCAGTCCGAAATGTCTGTCAGGCAGGCTGAGATGCGATTAGCTACCATCGAATCATCTAGCTGATATGAGAGGTAGAGTTGTGTGATATCAGCAAAGCAGTGATATAATTTTTTTTTCTGAATGACAGATCCTAGTGATGTCATGTAGATGGAGAAGAGAAGTGGTCCAAACACTGAGCCCTGAGGCACCCCAGTAGCTAGATGTTGCGACCTAAACACTTCACCCTTCCAAGACACCCTGAAGAACCTACATGAGAGGTACAACTTGAATCACTGGAGTGCAGTTCCTGAGATGCCCACTGTCATAAGGGTTGACAGGAGGATCTGGTTGTTAACCATGTCAAAAGCATCAGACAATCCGGCAAGATAAGTACTGATGTTTTGGAAGCTTCTCTTGCCAGTCTTAGAGCTTCGGTAACATGTCAGTCTCAGTTGAGTGAATGCTTTTGAAGCCAGACTAGTTGTTCAGGAGTTTGTTCTGTGTGAGAAAGGTAGAGACTTGGTTAAACATGACTCACTCAAGTGTCTTAGCAATTAATGGAAGAAAGGATGTCAGTCTGTAGTTTTCTAAAAGTGCTGGATTTAGAGTGGGTTTCTTAAGCAGTGGGGTTATCCGAGCCTGCTTAATTGCTGTGGGAAAACCAGTGTGATGAGAGCTGTTGATGATTTGAGTGCAGATACAACTAAAGAAGAAATGGCTTGAAGGAGATGAGTAGTGATAGGATCAAGCGGGCATGTAGTAGGGTGATTGCAAAGGATGAGTTTGGAGACTTCTGCCTCCAATTGCGGAGAGAAGGAGGGGAGAGTGTGTGTGTTTGCTGTTAAGATAAGTTTGTCAGTTTGTGGTGTGAAGAACTGGCCGCTGAAGGCTGTTGCTTTATTTATGAAGAATGTGGAAAAGTCGTCAACTGTTTGAGTTGACGAATGTATAACATTAGCTTTCAGCATACAGGAGATCAGATGTTCTTTGGAAGATGATGCAAGACAAGTGTATCATTTATTTATTGTCAAACTAATACATGGGGTGATGGATGAGGAATTGCCTCAAGAACAAAAGCCCATAATTCCCTCAGCATAATCAGTTGATGCCATCAAAACACTGCCTGGAATCCATTTCTTCTGAGAAACTATTTTCTGGCCAGGGTTTGACGTCATGTTTCCATTCACAATGAAGCCCTTCTATTCTAATAAGACAAGAAAATTCTAATAAGATAAGAAAAATGCTTTGGTTTCATCCACTTTTTTCTTTCTCTAGTGCTGAATGAGGACACCAGCCTTGCCATGACCCCAAAACGTCCTTGCAGATGACACTCCACCCCCACCATCATGCAGTGTACAGATTCATTAGGAGTTCTCTAAGAAATGCAGTGATTTATTGAATGATGTGGTTGTCTTGGTGTGAGAATACTGAAGAGGGACTGATGAAGGGAGACTGGAGAGAGAAAACCAGGAAGTTTATGACAGACAGACAGAACCCCACTCGTTTTTAATTGGGGAGAATGAAAGAAAACATCTCTTAGTATAGATTTGCCTCCAGCAGGCCACAGTATGGTCTGAAGGGATTTTTCTCTTAAGCATAACTTTAGATAGAGAGTAGAGATGTCGGGCAGGGACAGAGCAGGGATAATACTAACACAACAATTTTTCTCCATTTGCCCGGAAAATGTTTTGTCTGAACCTTTTAAATTTTATCTCACACATCTTTAATACATTAGCAGTGATTTCCTGTGTTAATTAAATCACAGATCATTTTTATAGTATGTTAAAATTGCCACTTTTTGGGGTGAGCAAAAACACAGTTTTTTTCAAGTCAAGTCACCTTTATTTGTGTAGCACTTTTTACAATGCAGATTGTGTCAAACCAGCTTTACAGTGATAACTGGTATATAATTTTGGCTGCACAGCAGCTCTTAAAGAAAATGGTGTCATTGTCCATCTTAAGTAACAGGAAGCCAATGCAGTGTTGACAGAACTGGGCTAATATGGTCATATTTCCTAGTTCTAGTAAGAACTCTAGCTGCTGCGTTTTGGACCAGCTGTAGTTTATTTATCAAGCGAGCAGAACAACCACCCAGGAGAGCGTTACAGTAATCTAGCCTTGAGGTCATGAACGCATGAACTAACTGTTCCGCATTTGTCATTGAGAGCATATGTCGTAGTTTAGATATATTTTTAAGTTGGAAGAATGCGGTTTTACAGATGCTAGAATCATGGCTTTCAAATGAAAGATTGGTAACAAAGAGCACACCCAGGTTCATAACTGACGACGAAGACTTAACAGAGCAGCCATAAAGTGTTAGACAGTATTCTAGGTTATTACGTGAAGAAGTTTTTGGTCCAATAATTAGAATCTCTGTTTTTTCTGAATTTAGTAGTAGGAAATTACTGGTCATCCCATTTTTTATATCAGCTATACATTCTGTTAATTTTGTGAATTGGTAAGTTTCATCAGGGCGTGAAGAAATATAGAGCTGAGTATCATCAGCGTAACAGTGAAAACTAATGCCATGCTTCCTAATGTTATCTCCCAAGGGTAGCATGTACATAGTGAAAAGCAACGGTCCTAGTACTGAGCCTTGCGGTACTCCATATTGAACTTGTGATCGATATGACATCTCTTCGTTTACTACTACAAACTGATAACGGTCAGATAAGTATGATTTGAACCATGACAATGCAATTCTACTAATGCCAACATAATTTTCGAGTCTATTTAAAAGAATATTGTGATCGATAGTGTCAAATGCAGCACTAAGATCCAGTAACACTAATGGAGAGATACAACCACGATCTGATGATAAGAGCAAATCATTAGTAACTCTAATGAGAGCTGTCTCAGTACTATGGTACGGTCTAAATGAATGGAAATCCTCACAGATACCATTTCTTTCCAAGAAGGAACGTAGTTGTGATGATACTGCCTTTTCTTGAAATTTTTGACAGAAAAGGAAGATTTGAGATTGGCCTGTAATTGACTAATTCTCTAGGATCAAGTTGTGGTTTTTTAATAAAAGGTTTAATAATAGCCAGCTTAAAAGTTTTCGGTACGTATCCTAGCGATAAAGATGAATTAACGATATTAAGAAGAGGATCTATGACCTCTGGAAGCATCTCCTTCAATAGCTTAGTCAGTATAGGGTCTAATATACATGTTGTTGATTTTGATGATTTAACAAGTTTAGACAATTCTTCCTCTCCTAAAGCAGTAAATGAATGGAATTTTTCCTCAGGGACACTACAATGCACTGTCTGACGTGATACTGTAGTAGACGGTTGCATGGTTATAATTTTCTCTCTAATATTGTTGGAAACATCAGAAGTTGAAGCTTTATTTTTGTTAATTTAGCCACTGTATCAAATAACTGCACTGTGTCCCTTTAAATGCAAATTAGCTGCTGCTACCGCCCCCCTTTCAAGAAGAGGGTGGGGCTTCAAGAGCTCATGCAACAAACAAACAGGACAATCTCATGCACTAAAAATGTCAGAAACTGTCGACAGTTGTGTTCAGATTAAACCGGAGTTGGACAATGATGCCTACAGAGCCAGAGAATATATACTGCATGGAGATAGAACAGGTATAGTTTAGTTTAATTATGGTTATAAATTATGTTGTCATCTTGCTTTTATCCACTATTAGTACAAGCCTGTTGTAGCGGACCCCGTCCGAATGATGGCCAAAACTTTACTGATGAGTTTTTTTTAATGAAATTTATTGTACATCACACAAAAGATGAAGCGTCCATTTTCACTCCAGAAAATCACAGAAAGAACTTAATAAAACGCAGTACAAGAAGTGCGCATTAAAGACTTAACCATAAACTCTCTCTCTCCCTTGCATTATCAACATACACAGCGAATTACACAAAAACACTACAACTAACAGTAAACAAATAAACAGATCGTGTGCCTTTTCCGGGGGTTCTTACTAAACCGGTAAACTTTTTATCCATAAAACAACTGTAATAAAGTGTGCGCTCTCCCTTTCATTTCTGCTGTATCGCTCCGGAGACTATAAGCTGGATCACAAACAGCTGGTACAGATCCATCATTGAGTAACAACTTTTTAGCACAACCTGTTTTCTATTGTGCCTTTGTATTGACCCTTGCAGGTGTAAAATGATTTGCACAGACATAAACGAATTTAGGTTTGTGGGGGCGCATTCTCTTCAAAAACAAAACAAATCCACTGCATCTTCTGTGGCTCTGATGTCAGGAGTACATGAAGTCTTATGCTCACTCTTATATCCAACAACAAAACACCTGAGTTGCTTACGAGACATTGCTGTCGCTACAGCTGCTCAGGCCTTGAGAAAATGGTGGACAGTGTACAACTCACTCAGGGCAGGGTCTATGCTAATACAGCAGAGTCCATCAGCAGTTGAGGGATGTCACTTTGCTCAGAATCTGCAAATGGCTTGTTCTGAGACACTGCTTGTGATTTATGGGGACTAAAAAAAATTAGTGGGTGGATTTTTTTCATTATAGGATGGTTGTGTACACACACTGCCAACACACATTTATGTTTAAACATCATGTAAAAGTGAATTTTGCGTAATAGGTGCCATTTAATAGTGACATCAGGCTATTTGTAATCACACAGCAATATGTCTGTGATTGGCTTCAATGATCAACGCTTAAAAAACTTTGTAAATAGTCATCAATGACGCTCTTCACCGAGCGCTTACACAGATACACACGGGAGCGTTTGAATCACAGACATATCTGATGAGCGCATGAACACAATGGCCAATCAGAGGTGTTTACGAATCCGCTCAACAGCACTCAAAGCATCACATTTTTAAAATCTCAGTACTGATTGGTGCCGAAGTCGTTACTTTTGACAACTCTTTGACCTTGTAATATTTAATCAAAATGCCATAGCCGGATCTTCCTGTGAAAAAGACAGGCTGCAAGCTCATGTTCATCTGCTGCATTCATCTACATCTCAAAATCAAATCCACACCCTATACATTTTTTTTCTTTTTTGATAATCCATTACACTGGGATGTACATCATGATACAGAAGAGAAGTCGCTATACTTCTATTTTATCGCAGTGTTGTGACGTATTTCCAAGTGAAACGGAATATTGAATATAGGGGAGAGTTTTACTTTTGCGCTCCTCCTCTCCATCTCTCGCTCATAGTAGACTAAAGGTTAGAGGGGAGTGGTTTAAGCGTTTTCAACCCAAGCCATCAAACTGACGTCATCAGAGAAGGAACGCCATTCCAGACCGGAAGTAACTTTTCAGATTTTGATTAAAGATTACCACGACAAAAAAAATTTTTTCTGTGTATTAACTTGCACAGATGAATTGTTCACCACAATACCAGTAATATGCGCTAACAAAGTAAATAGGGTCAATTTTTGTTTCATGACAACTTTAAAACAGGTTATTTAAAAGTGTCTGCGTAACTGAAATGATTGTTTTTTCATGGAGAGGAGGTGGTAAAGGGCTGAAATGTGCTGATAAATACCACCCTGAACCTGTCATGCAAAGACTCATTCAAACACAACACTAAACATTTACATATGAAAATCATATGATCAAAAAAAATAATAATCCACAGATTCATAAACTACAACTACACACCAATGAGTAATTTAAGTCTAAAATGCACAACATACATATATCCTAATATTAAAGGTGCATTATGTAACATTTTTTTTTTTTCAAAATTAACAAAATTTAAATGAGTCAGTGCACCATCACTCTTAATTCCAAAACGTGTTTTTGTCTGATAATAATTTACTATGGTTAGCCCATTGTAAATGTTTATGTTTTAGACCTTTCAATAGATTTTCGCGTGAAATTGTGTACATACATCACACCCTCATGAGTGCCTCCTCATATCCGTAAAAAGAGAAAAGTGGCTTAAAGTTGACTGTGGCGAGCAGGGCGGGCGAGAGCCGTGAGGGAACGGCGCGAGGCCGGTGACGCGAGTGTTAATGATCGTCACCTGTGAGGCGCACCGGCCTCGAGTCCCTCACGGAGGAGCTCCGGGAGCATAAAAGGAGGAGCGACGACAGTGAACGGACGAAAGAGGACCAGGCCTGGACTTTATTTTATGTTTTATTATGTTTGTGTGGCCGGCAGACGTCCGCGAGGGTCTGCCGGCATTACTTTCGTTTTGTATTTGTTTATTTGATATTAAAGTTTTGTTGAATGTTCGCCGGTTCCCGCCTCCTTCTTCCCGTATTTACGAAGTGTGTTACATTGACATAAAATGAGAATCAAGATCGGCTTGGCTTTTCGGAGATGGCGAGAACTGGGGGATTTGAAATGTTGTAAAAGCGGGTGAGTAAGCTATTTTATTGAACAGATAAATTGCCACATGTAGCACTCTAAGATTGTAAAACATGATCTACTGTGAAGGGCCATTTCATTATGGTTGTTGTAGCGCTGTGCTGGAATTTATTTTCAAGGAAGTACTTTGTCTAACGTCTTCAGCTAGTCAGCTTGAGATCCAACTGATTTTTTCTCTTAAAGGGTTAGTTCACCCAAAAATGAAAAATCTGTCATTAATTTCTCACCCTCATGTCGTTCCAAACACGCAAGACCTTCGTTCATCTCAAGTGTGCCGCACAAGTCCTGAAAAGTGAAGCCAAAACGTTTCGATTGTCCCCAGGTGGCTGGTCCCAGTATAGGTCATAAACCCGCCCTCTCCATGTAATCTTATAGGACGTGAGATAAACTAAACAAATAAATTACATTTCAAATACATTTTTTTCCAAAGATGGTTTCTGTCATTTTTGGTAGTTTTTATCACGCTGATGTAAGTTCAAGTGTTCATTTATTTTTTAATAAGTTTTGTTTTTGTTAGTTACTTTGATCCTATAAAAACAGGAGTGTGACTCAGCTGCCCCGATTCAGCGCAAGATGTCAGCGGCACATTGGGACATTGGCGGCTTCACTTTTCTATAGTGGAAGAGAGTGAAGGTGCGTCGTCCATCTTTTTTTTTTTTTTTTTNTTTTTTTTTTTTTTTTTTTACAATCTATGGTTCATTTTCGGAACACAAAATTAAGATATTTTTGATGAAATCTGTGAGCTTTTTGGTCTTTAATAGACTGCAACATTATTGCCACTTTCAAAGCCCAAAAAGGTAGTAAAGACATTGTTAAAATAGTCCATATGACAAACAAAAATAATGACTTTATTCAACAATTTCTTCTCTTCCATATCAGTCTCCTACATTATTTACGTTATACACAGTCCAGCGCTTCCTGGTTCTACGTCAGAACGCCGGTTCAGTATTGGCCAACGCTGTTCACGTGAGCAGCACGATGCATGCGTATGATGTTGACACAGGAGCCGGCCAATACTGAGACAGCGTTCTGACATACAACCTGGAAGCTCTCCACTGTCTATACCACGTAAACAGCATAGGAGACTGACATGGAAGAGAAGACATTTCTTGAATAAAGTCATTATTTTGGTTTGTTTTTTTGCCTACAAAAAGTTTGAACCACTGTAGTCACATGAACTATTTTAACAATGTCTTTACAACCTTTCTGGGCCTTGAAAGTGGACTGTTCTTTTGCAAAATGCATGCAGTTTTGTTTTTTAACCGCTAGAAGGCCAGAATTTTACATAATGTATCTTTAATAAAAATAAGTTGTTTGCAGTGGGCTGTTTACATTAATCTCGCACCACAAAAGCATTCTGAGGTGCAAGTACATGGCCGAAGGCACCAGCTCTCTTCTTCGTGAGCATTTGAGCCTGCGGGTAAAAACTAGCCTAGAGCGCCATCTGTTGTTAAAAACTAAGCTCAGAATTGATTCAAGAGAGAATTGCGATGCATTCTGAAAATCTCAGAATTGATCCACGAATCGAGATGAATCGATTTATTGTCCCATGTGTATGTGGGGTAACACATGGCTGTTTTATCATATTAGGTACATTTGTGTGTTGTTACAGTGCTACTCTGCGTTCACTCAGTGGCTACTATGAGACACTTACTGCACACTGCAGTTAGCTAGATCAATATTAGGCATGGTAAAGCATGGTATTTGTGGTAAATCAAGAAAATGTGATTTAAACAAGACTTAGGGATACTGTGTTGAGCTTTATAACAATGATTAGTTTTCTGTCAATTAATGTATCCAAACAGTTGATCACCTGTTTAATAAAACACATAATATATTAAAGTGTCTTTTGTGTTTCCATGGTTTCTACAAAATAAAACAAATTGAGGGTAACATGGGTATGGGTCCGTGTCCTGGTTAAAATTGCTTACTTTTCTGGATTTAAACATTCTTGGAAACATTTGGGATAATGTAGGCTAAGTACACAAGTCAACAAAATATATAACATCGTTTTAGTGGTTTTTGGATATTTTAATCCAAAGATCTTACATATTGTGCCTTTAACTGATTAAATGAACTTTACTACTGAAAAGCAACAGTGAAAACGAAAGAACGTTGTGAGAGAAAAACAGTAATTTCCTGTTAGTGTGATCTGCTCATCACAGAATGAGGAATCGAAAGCCTCACAATCTTTCACAAATCTCTCCTTGGAAAACTAGCAAAACTCTTGAGAGAGGAAAAATAAATAAACGAGGAGACGTCAGAATAACAAAGCTGAAGCACTCTTCAACACTATGCAATATTTTATATTTAGATATTAATTTAATTTGATTGGTACAACAATATGCGATCATTCTTTTGCTGGTAGACGCTGAACGGCTACAGCTTATGAAATTTAACGAATATTATCAGTTCAATCTCAAGTAATGTTTCAGCGACATCTGGTGGTAAAAAGGCGTATATACACAGCATTTACCCATTTGAATGAGGCAGATAAGAAAAAAAAGATAAAGAGAGAAAATCACTTTGATCTCTTTTAGCAAATCTTATAGGCTTTTAATTTCTTATCATTGTCCACAATATCATCGTGTGGCATATTATATATATTATTATTCATATAGTATTAATCATACCCAAGCTAAATTTTTAATTACGGTGAATTTTTATTTGACAAATAGGCATCTTCTGGCTGGAAATGACAAAAATGTGACAAAAGAAAGTAAGACACTGTTATTAACAAACAATATTCAACTTTCATCACAGTTGTCAAACAGTTTTTATAAATGGTACAAGTTTTTTGCACATGTCCACTGAGGGACCACTCCTCTTGTGCGTAGATCTCCAGGTACTTGAGGTTGGAAGGCTTCCTTGCCATTGCTCTGGTCTTCGGTTCTCTCCACAAATTATCAATTGGATTCAGGTCTGGCCACTCCAAAACGTTGATATTGTTCTCTGCCAACCATTAATTGACCTCTTTTGTGTGTTTTGGATCGTTATCTTGTTTGGAAGGTCCACTGCATCCTGAGGGCCAAGTTTTTCTGCAGACAGTTTGATGTTTTGCTCCAGAATCTTAATGTAGTCTTCTTTTTTCATGATGCCATTTGTTTTTACAAGGTTACCTGGCCCACTGGCTGAAAAACACCCCCAAAGCATTATGTATCCTTGATCTTTCTAATAATGCTTTGCACAGTGGCCACTGGAAAACATGGGAGAATACCTTTGTAGCCTTTCCCTTTCTTGTGAGCATCCACAATGAACAACAGGAGGTCCACACAAAGCTCCTTGGTTTTAACCATGACTTTCAATTGACCAGAAACTGATTAGCAAACAGCTGTACCAGCTGTTCTGATCAGAATGCTCTAAAACATGCTAGAAGTTACCAGGAGCATTTAGAATGATGCAGAAGATTGCTTTTCCTGGGAATTCTGTGATAAGATCTGGGATATGTATAATTTTGGACATTAAATTTCACTTTAACGCAAAATTTTGCTTGGGTATGAATAAGTTTGGGCTTAGGCAATATATTGTGCCCCGGTAGATAAAATAAATTATTTCTCAAATGGTATGAGGGTCATTCATATTATGTAGTATCATTTTATAAGTCTGTCATTTCTAAAAATGAATATTAGATGTATTATATTTACGGATTATGGTCTGGTCAAGCTGATAAACTTTACTGATTATTAGTTGATTATTTACAAGAACAAGTAAATGAACAGGTTTTAGACCAGACAGGATTGAGATAAAGAGCTAAAGTTTGTCGTTGCTCAGTAAGGGTTTGAGAGTTAGCTTACATTAGGGAGTGGTTATTTTTGAAGTTCATTTTTATATTATTTTAAACAAACCAGCCTATGCCACAAAACTTCACAGAATTCAGAGAATCCATTGCTAATACTAATATTGACACTTGTTTTCCCTCCAAAAATGATGTCACTTCCTGCTGGATGATAAGGAACTGGCTTTTGTTATATTTAAAAAGACATGATAGAAAATGAACTGTGGAAATTGATTACTAATTAAAACAATATTGCTAAGAAAACGTGTTTGTTGGTAATACATTTCCATTTCATATGATAGAAGTTGAGACTTAACAAAAAGGACAACGTCCAAACAATGGAAAACTACCCTTACGGAACAAAAATATATGGGAATATACTGCAAAATATAATGCGATGTATTACATAATACATTTCCATATATGGGAAACTAGTGCTTATGTTTTTCAATATACTGCAATATATGCATTGAGCATGTATGGCTATATATTGATACATAAAAAATATGCATAAATGAAGACAACAATAGCATTACATTCATAAAGTGTGATCCTTTATTGTGTACATATATTGCACATACATGTTCCCATATAAATGTGAATGTATTGTACACACATATATATACACACATTCATGGAATGAGTAACAATCAGTGGTTACAACAGACTTCTAGTTCCCAGCATGCTTTGCTTCTGACTGTTAAAGGAAAGTAAATGTTACAATGAAGTGCTATTTCATGTGTTTTGCTCAATATTGATATAGGGGGAGATCTGTTAGTGTTTAAAGTTGTATTATTTTGGAATTTAACAGGTTTTCTGGTATGTGTGAGTTTTTGGGGTTACCATTGTGCTGAAGAGTAGAGTCTTATGATTGGCTGAACACCATTAAGACTAATTAATTAATTAATTTGTTACATTTATATAGCGCTTTTCTGGGTACTCAAAGTGCTTTAAATATAGTAGAGGGAATCTCCTCAACCACCACCAATGTGCAGCATCCACCTGGATGATGCGACGGCAGCCATATTGCGCCAGAACGCCCACCACACACCAGCTTCTTGGTGGAGAGGAGACATAAAATAACTTTATTTAAAAAGTAACGACTGTGCACGCTATAGCACAGTGATAGTCTCTTTGGTAGAAACTTTAGAATGCAGGTGTGTTTTTATAACTAACTTGAAAATATGAAACATTTGAAATGTAAGTATAAAATATAAGAAATGTGTTACTATATTTGACCATATATGTGTTTATACTGCATGAATAAATATATCTGCAATATATTATGCATGCAGTACCATATCTGATCACATATAAATCTATATATTATGAAGTATATTACTGAATATAAAATTACATACATTATTATATATTAGTAAATATATTATTTCAATATATGAAAAGCAGCAATTCCTTATGTATTATTCAATATATTGTAATGTATTTACTCAATATATTTTTTTGTATATTTTCAAATATACTGTTAAATCATAATATATTGATCATTCATATATTGGGAAATATATTTTCTTTCCATAAGGGTAGTAAAAAAACAATGATTCTTAAGTCGGGTAAAATTCTGAAAATGCAAGAAATTTGCTTTTAGGGATAATATTTGGGTTAGACAGTATAATAATATTTAGCTTGATATAACATTAGTATGTCCAATGTATATCCTATTTCAGATTGCTAGTTTAAAATCATTCAAGATGTAATGGTAATTGATGTATCATATATATATATATATATATAATTCAGATAATATAGTGGCACTTATTGTTTCAGAAAGTTGATCCATTTAACTCAATCATAGTTAAATGTCTTTTCTGCATGCTTGAATTTTTCGAGTCACTGAATTTATTTGTTTCACAATACCGGATTCTCCATCAGGTCAAACGGATCAGTTGACTCTGATCTAACTTATGGTTCAGCTGCTCTTCTATTTATGGCTCTATTAAGCACAGATTTCCGTATCCAAGCAACAGATGAGCTCTTTCCTCAAGCAATATTCTCTTTGCAATTAGAAAATAAAACAAGTGCTACTGCCTGACGGTAAAATTACATATTGTTTTTATAAACCATGCCTGAAAGGATAACCATTTC
The DNA here is from genome assembly GCA_003731715.1 of Anabarilius grahami. Taxonomy (NCBI): domain Eukaryota; kingdom Metazoa; phylum Chordata; class Actinopteri; order Cypriniformes; family Xenocyprididae; genus Anabarilius; species Anabarilius grahami. Next base: position 2,891,714 of record RJVU01053643.1, on the reverse strand, counting down.
CTTGAGAGGAGAGAAGGTTTGAGCTTATACGCTGTCCAGATCATTTAAGTTTGTTGATTCGTTCTCTCGATGGGGTTGAGGGCTTTTCATTAAAATTGTTTGTATCACTTTGACCAAAAGAGGGGGCCAGTTTACTTCATTTCAAGGGAACATGAGTCCGACTCAATGAATAAATTGCAAATCTGTGTTATCCTGTGAATGATATAGAAGGAAAGGCAAATGTGTAGGCTAATTTATAAAATTAATATAAAAATTTTTCCCTTACCGTAGTAGGCTATAAGGACCATTAATGTTGCATGTAGCCTATCATGGGATTAGGCTGTTATTTTTTAAAGGAATTTCGGCTTATATAGCCTATATTTTAAACGATTAAATGTAAATATGATTTATGCGTGATTCGACGACGTTAGCTAAGTTAGCAAAGCTTCAAGGCTTTTTAAACAAAACACTTCCGTTTTTGTTATGTTAAAAATTATAATAATAATAAATAATAAAGTGATAAAGAATGAGTATGACACTATTGTTTTGTCGACGTTTCTCGAAACAGAGCCATGTATGAATGAAAGCGAGGCTCTGAGGGATTACCGTGTTTTCAATGGCATCCGCTGTAAAAAACAACAACAACAACAAGTGAAGTGACATGTGGCCAAGTATGGTGACCCCATACTCGGAATTTGTGCTCTGCATTTAACCCATCCAAGTGCACACACACAGCAGTGAACACACACACCGTGAACACACACCCGGAGCAGTGGGCAGCCATTGCTGCGGCGCCCGGGGAGCAGTTGGGGGTACGGTGCCTTGCTCAAGGGTCTCACCTCAGTCGTGGTATTGAGGGTGGGGAGAGCGCTGGACATTCACTCCCCTCACCGACAATCCCTGCCGGACCTGAGACTCGAACCCATGACCTTTGGGTTACAAGTCTGACTCTCTATCCATTAGGCCACGACTGCCCCTGAAGAGATGTAGTAGGGGAGAGTGGGGTCAGATGAGCTATTTCTTACTTATGTGGTCCTCAAGATAAGGGAAAATGAGGCAGAAGTACAATGAAAGTATTTAAAGTAATTTCAGGATGTTTCCTATCATTTTAAATGATCAGAAAGGTCTATGACAAAGGGTTCTAAAAATATGGCTTCTTATAAAAAAAGTGTTCCTGTGGCTCAATTTACCCCAGGTTAGGGGTGAGTTGAGCCGAGTCAGTAGGTTGGTGTAAACTGACCATCTAACTGAATCGGAATCAAACCCATGTGAAATTGTAAAAATAACCTCTTTAAAAAGATTACCTCTTTTGAACACTAATTTAATAATCAAATCTCCGTTTACAAATATTTGTATTTCTTTTCTTAAAGCTACATTAAACAACATAAAACCAACCAAATGAAGTTGAAATTTCAAGATCTTTAATTGTTTGCATTTCTGAAACAATATGTTGAACACCAAAGTTGTAACCTTCCCAAAAACAGACTAAACAGAGAGTTTGAGTAAAATTAAATAAAAACTAAATAAGAATGAATAAATGTTAATGAAACTAATAAATATTTTAGTCAAAATGTTCTTGGTCTGGTAGTTTTTCTGCAATGTTGACCATGTTAGGCCATTAGGGACTACTGGTGGAAAGATATATATGATGAAACATCTTCTGGTTCATATCAGAGAAGGATTTGGTGGATTTATACACTGTTTCTATCATATAAACTGAAAAATAAATAAATAAATAAACCAGTTGCATAATATTACATTGAAATTATACCAGTTTATACTTCAGAGATTTAACTTAACTTCAGTTTCTTATGGTGGGGTAAACGCTGGCTCAATTTACCCCACAGCATTTGGCTCACTTTGCCCCATAGCTGCCATTTTGGGAAAAACAAGCTAGCTTACTAATTCAGGATAATATTTAGCTAAATGATTTGCATGGTTTTATACATTGCTAAATCACCAATATGCATCATAAATATTTTTAGACCTGGACAAATTTGCTCTGATGTAACAGCCGTTACATCTGTTATCCTCCCATGTGCTTCTCCTTTACACAGTCTGGCAGAAATAATGGGTAGTTCTAAAATATATGGTCACATGACCATAAAAGGGTACAGTTGCCAAGATACAGGGGGTGGGTCAACTTACCCACTGGCTCATCTTACCCCACTCTCCCCTACTGTAGGCCTAGTCCTCAGCCTCGCTTTTATTCTGTTAAATAAAAAAACTAAGATGGCGCTGCTGTGGATATGTTACCTCCCAGATGAACGCTACTTTTGATCGCTAGCTATTGCATTTAAAGTTTTATTTATATGCTAAACTATATATTTATTCATACCAACTAACTTAATCTAAATATTTATCATTATTGAAACATTTGAAAACTCTTTTGAATTTATATTGTAGGCTATAATTCATACTAGGACCCCAACTGCCAAAACCAGAGACAACCTTATTGTGTTTCAATGTCAAAAAAACAGATAATAGCTAAGACTATTTTCATTGTGCATCATTGCGTGTGTTCTTTCATACACATGACCTTCATGCTGAGTGTGAGAGAATGGCTCAGATTTGGCAAAATTGACAGTGCAGATGTTGCATGTTGATTCATGTTCACACTTGGCATCCATTCTTGCAGTGTGGACTCATGAAACTTCACACCATTATGGGAATCTTCAAAATCAGGAAAACATCTCTGAAAATCAGGGTTGTAATGCCTTCTCATTTACATGAAGTCAATCAAATTTGTTTTCACTGACAGATTCTATAACTTTTATGCTTGGTCCGCTGAATGTTGAATATTTTCTTGCAGAAAACCACTTCCCAGCTTGAAGAGTCCTGGAGCCCATAAAAGGGACGGTCTGTTTTTAGTTTATAAAGAAAAAGACAAACTCTTGTAAAAATGGATTTTCCTCAGAAACATGCTGTGAGTGGTTTCAAAGTACACAATGATTAATGTGCTCTCAAGTCAGTCTTTCACAAAGCGTTACAAGATCCAGACTGAAAGGCAAAAAATGGTTTGCAATTTGAAAATGTCAGGGTGCACCAAATGATAATCACACCAATTATGAACCCAAGTTCATTTCATTCTCACACAAAAAAAGACAAAGTGCTCACACCACTTGTGCTGGAGCCCAAAGTATAAAAAAAAAAAAAACTTTATTGTCAATTCAATTCCTCTTGTCTACAGCCAAACCACAAACATATGACGAACACAGAACAGAGCAGAGCTGAACATGCCCACACACACGCACGCACGCACACTCTCTTACACACATATTGACACCTACAGTGTGAAACAACAACATGACAGATCACTTTGAAAACAAAGACAATAAAAAAGATCACAACTTCTTATGCGGCTCTGCCATGTCAGAGAAATAGAGGTGGGCAAAAAGAGAAACTTCAAAAATAAAAAAAAAACATCGTTTGAGAATGAACAAGATACAGACCTCTAAAAGTGGGCGTCGTAAGTCAGGTTTGCAACTAACATACAGTAAGCACACAGTCTCTTCATGTTAACTTCGCTGTTTGACTTTTTCTTCCATGCGAAAACTCAGCTGAGATTTGAAGTGAAACTACAGAAATGACAGCGACCAGCCCCTTCGTGCCGATAAAGGTTTTGGGGATGGCAGAAACTTATTTTGGATCAGTACGTCAGGGCTTTTACTGAGAATCGGACACAGCATTTTGCACTACACAGACGGACGGAGCCATCTAGCATCCTACAGTAATAAAATAGAAATATGTTAACAAAAAAATAAATTCATATATTCTGGATATAGGTACTTTCTTTTCAATTTGTTGGTTTCTTATTTATTATTTGTGTTTTACATCAACTCGACGTCAATGTCCTGAGTGGGCAAGGCTTTTGTGCAGGCGTATGAGTATGAGAGAAAAAAGATGCCGGTTGGGAACAAGCTAACCTATAGGATGGCCAGTTAAGAGCATACGAGCAGCATGTGTAACCATGACAACAGGTTCTCTTGTTTTGCACGTTCTGAGAGGAAAGCATGAGAACAGATGAGGTCATCACCTGTTGCGCTGGAGAGAGACAGAGAGAGGCGGTGATGGCCTGTGTAGTGTAGTGTGAGCCGAGATGGTCAGCTGACCTCTCTCTCCCCAATGTGTTTCCATCAGTTTTCGTGGGACGGATGAGAGCGGGTGTATGTGCGTTTCCCACGTGTGCCTCAGTTTCAATGAAGTGAGTGACAGGTTGTGTGCTGCTGGGTTGGATGCGGGTGTTACATGGTTCAGATTAAATACAGACGGTGAAGGGATGATAAGACCCATTCAGCCTGTCGGTGCTCATGTAGGTGCACTGAACAGCCTTGCAACCTAAACACTCGTTAGTGTACAGAAGCAATACATTGCAATTGCCATGGTAACAATAATGTTGTCGTCGTCGGCAAGAAAGCATTCGTTTAAGAGTGCAAAGGACAATATGCATTTACTTCAGATGCAATAGATATCTGAACACCCCCGAAATAAAATGACAACCATAAAACAGTTTGAAAGAAAAAAAAAATTAAAATGATTCTTACAGTAGTACATTTCGGTTTAAAGGATTAGTTCACTTTCAAATAAAATTTTCCTGATCATTTACTCACCCCCATGTCATTCAAGATGTTCATGTCTTTCTTTCTTCGGTCGAAAAGAAATTAAGGTTTTTGATGAAAACATTCCAGGATTATTCTCCTTATAGTGGACTTCAATGGCCTCCAAACGGTTGAAGGTCAAAATTACAGTTTCAGTGCAGCTTCAAATGGCTTTTAACGATACCAGACGAGGAATAAGGGTCTTATCTAGAGAAACGATCGGTCATTTTCGAATTTTTTTAAATGTATATGTTTTATATAAACAAATGATCGCCTTGCATGTGCTTCCGCCAAAACCGCACTTTCGTATGCTTCAAAAAGCTTGCGCTGTACTTCCTACGCCTTCCCTATTCTACTTACGGAAAAAATGGAACTGGTGCTGCGTTTGTTCCGTAAGTTGAATTTGTGTTTATAAAGCATTTACATTTTTTTTTTAAATGACCGATCGTTTCTCTAGATAAGACCCTTATTCCTCATCTGGTATCGTTTAAAGCCCTTTGAAGCAGCACTGAAACTGTAATTTTGACCTTCAACTGTTTGGAGGCCATTGAAGTCCACTATAAGGAGAATAATCCTGGACTGTTTTCATCAAAAACCTTAATTTCTTTTTAGCTGACGAAAGAAAGACGTGAACATCTTGGATGACATGGGGGTGAGTAAATTATCAGGAAAATTTTATTTGAAAGTGAACTAATCCTTTAAGGGTTTCACAGACTTGTTCTGCGAAAAGTCAACAACAACAAAACAACAACAAAAACAACACGCACAAAGGAAAAGAGATAGCATGCATCTTTCTCTTTTTTTTCTACAATACTGTTTGGTGGTATTTTATTAGAGGAAGGCTCATAGTATTTTTTCCTTCCATTAGCTCCTTTCTCTTCTATAGAATCAAGGGATGGGAAAATAAGAGGTATGATGATAGGAAAAAAGAACCGAAAGTCATAAAGACCCACACTCAGAAACAAATGGGGAAAGTACACTAAGAGGACGAGAAGAAAATGTGATTAAAAAAAACAAAAACATTATTAAGTGAGAAAAGTCACAGATGACGAAGGTCAAGAGGTCATGACTGCTGGCCGCTCCACTGGCCCTCCATCGGTCGACGGAGCAGTTCCTCTACATGCCTTGCTACATCCATGGTGTCGTCCAGATCGAAATCGCCATCAGGGTCCAGCATAGGATCACCACTGATAGAGAGAGAGAGAGAGAGAGAGAGAGAGAGAGAGAGAGAATCTTGGTAACTCACACACAATTCCATGGTATACAGCACATTATAGAAGGTAATTATATTAAATATTTACTATATTAGCTGTTATTATCTAGTCCAGGTGACATCAATAGATATTTTCTGTGCTGGTTTGAAGGAAAAAAAATGAAGAATTGATTTAAATGCTTTAAAGTGCTAAACACATACTGAAATCATAATTACTTAACTAACAAAAATATTAAATTAACTATAGTGCCATTATTTATATACTATAATAGTGCTTAGTAAAATTTTGAATAAGCTTTTATTTTCAGTTTTCATTTTAATTTTTATTGCTTTTTAATATTTATATTTAGTTTTAATTTTTTATTTCAGCTTTAGTTTTAACAATTTTAGTACTTTGCAAGTTTTTCATCTAATATATATATTTTATTTTATTTTATTTCAGCTTTATTTCAATTAATGAAAACTATGCCCATATTATGCTTTTTCAGAAATTTCCTTTAATGCATTGTTATAATATAGCTGTTTGTGAGTGTAAAAGGTCTGCAGTTTCAAAGACCTAAATGCATGATAAATGTAGTTATTGAACTTCCAGTCGTAATTCCTGCATGAACTCAAGTAGGTTTGTAACAAATTTGAATAATACCAGCTAATGGTTGCCCGCAAACAAAGTCTACTTTGACCCGCCCTCAAACACTGTAGTTGTAGATGAGGCCTGGAAGAGTTTGGGTTATGATGTCTACATGTCGAGAAGGCCCTGTTTTCTGCACTGCGAAAGCAAATCCACTTTGCAGGACTCAGGCTCGAATTGATACGGCAAAACCGACGCCATCATTACTGTTCTTATCACAAGTGCTGAGGAAGCCTGCAGAGCTGAAATTCAGATATGGTAATGGCCGTTTCGTTTCCGACACACACTGTAAGTGTCACAAAAGACTGGGCCATCTGACCAATCAGAGCAGGCTCGAAGTGTTTCAGACACTTTGAGAAAAGATGTGATGCTGCAATGTACATTATGAGAAAATTCAAGTGTTTTTTGACCTTGGATGCATGTCAATTGATTGTAGGAGACCTTTAATTAGGAAGCTTTAAAATAGCATAATAAGGGCACTTTAACAATACCAACATTGAGGCAGAAACATAGAGACAGACAGAAACACACATATATCAGTGTACTACTCACATGGGAGGATAGAGTCCATAAGCATGTTGGGGATTGACAGCTGGAGAAGCCGCATGGTCCATGTAGGTGGGGTTTGCTGTAGGGTCAGGGTTAGGTGTCGCAAATCTGCATCAACAGAAATGCACACACAAATAGTCAATTATTTAACATGACACGTTATTTTAGCATTATTTATATACTATTATTGTATTTATTAATATTTTGAGTTTTTCAGTTTTCATTTTAGTTTTTAAAAAAAAAATTATATTTAATTTAGTCAGTATTAGTTTTAGTCATTTTAGTATGTCAACTTAAAATGATTTGATTTTAGTTAGTTGATAAAGCAACGTTTGTAATGTTTTGTAATGAACCCATCTAATCTTTCAATTAATTGCCGGAGCATTTAAGCAGCACCTTGCTCCAGCATCAGCTGTTTTGGCATCCCTCCCCAACTCCACCAACATAATTTAGGCATCTTTCTACCATACTCATCTTCCAAGCATTAGTAGTCCCACTGTGGGGCATATCTAAACTCGAGTTGAAGCCGCTTCCTCGAGCCCCTCCACTGCGGACACAAGCCAAATTTATTTAACCTTAATAGCTTATAAATTATATGGGCAATTGAACTTGTGAAATATTTATAGCGTTTTTAAAGTTTAAGTTTTTCATCTAATGTTGAGAAACGAGTTTGAATCCAGTCCGTGTTACTGACAGAGCTTCCTGTAACATTTCCTGTCATCTTTCTACTCTCTTCCTCAATAAAACATCAGAAAGCTCCGGAAATAATTAACAAAAGACATTCATTCTGTTCAGCTCTATAGTTCACAGCTTGCTACAGACTCCAGTTGCGTGTTAGCGGTCAGTGGGTAACCCTTGTAAAAAGTAAGAGCTTGTTTATTAAATCACTCCTTCAGAATTCTAATGAGAAGAAACCAAGTCTGATGGTGCATTACTCCCTGTTGAGTTTGACCGAAGTGGAAGGCTTGCTAACAAGATAGACGGGGTCGTCCACCTATGGACAAATAATGCTGCTAATGAAGCTAACTGAGCTAAGTATATTCTGAAGAGTGGAATGAGAGCAGAGTCTCAAGTATCCGTGGCAACCTGTAACTGCCCGCTGAGCCAGGCCAGTGCTAATATACAAGCGTGCAATTAGGTTTACCGCTCTGAGATGACAGGTTAGCTCCTGAATATCAGAGATGTAAAGAGCTGTACCGAGGGATCAGAAAAACACACATGCATAGAGGTGTGTGTGTGTACTTACTCTGGCACTACTTGTTTGATCTGTGGTTTGACGTATCCGTCCACAGCTTTAGCTAGAGAGGTGGGAAAGATAAACAGATTATTCCTAAACCATAACATAACACTGGCTCACACTGCTGTGTACACATGAATACAAATGTGAATGAGAACACACACAGACAAACACTAGATTACCCAGAGTGATACACTTTCATTTAAACCCCAGAATATAAACACACACAAACACATACGTTGGGTTTCCATGTTTTTTGGCGACATTCCATAGACATAATGATTTTTATACTGTACAAAGTATACCTAAACCTACCCATCACAGTAAACTTGCTGCATGTTTACATTTTCAACAACAAAAAAAATCACTTAGTATGATGTATAAGCTGCTTCATTCATGGGGACCCAAAAATTGTCCCCATAACATAACAAATACCTGAACCACACACATACACACACACATACACACACGTTTGTTTTTGTGAATTGTGGGGACATTCCATAGGCGTAATGGTTTTTATTCTGTACAAACCGTATTTTCTATCCCCCTACACTACCCCTACCCCTAAACCTAACCATCACAGGAAACTGTGCACACTTTTACTTTCTCACAAAAACTCATTCTGTATGATTTATAAGCCTTTTGAAAAGTGGGGACATGGGTAATGTCCTCATAAGTCACCTCTTTTTGTAATACCTATGTCATACCCATGTCATTATACACATTTGTGTCCTGATATGTCACAAAAACGCGCGCACATACACACACACACACACACACAGAGGCAGTGTATTTATAATGATTTTACTGGGTATATAAAATTAAGCAGCATTGTGCATATTGTGAGAATCTGAATGTGCTTTTAATATGAACATTAAGTTTCCTATAGACTGGGTCATTATACTAATTTCACAATCCTTCCTTGTCTTGTGAGTATAAAGGTGTTAAGACTGTGATTTAAACTTGCAAAACAGTATTCAAGTTGATACGTTTAATTCATTTTCATGAATCATTTCATTTTGTCCTTTTAAATTAATCTTTTAAAACAAATCTCAACTCTCTTCAAAAATCTTCTTCATAATTCCCTTAATGTTTTAAAATATAGTTTTTGCGGTATTTAATGCAATATTGGTACATATAAGTCATTTTGAATAAATATATTAATAAATAAATAAGTAAATATACACTACCATTCAAAAGTTTGGGACTGGTAAAATATTTTCATGTTTTTGAAAGAAGTTTCTTCTGCTCACCAAGGCTGCATTTATTTGATCAAAAATACAGTAAAACAGTTCTTATTATTATCAATGTTGAAAACAGTTGTGCTGCTCAATATTTAGGTGGAAAGCGTGATACATTTTTTTCAGGATTATTCAATAAATAGAAAGTTCAAAAGAACAGCATTTATTTGAAATTGAAATCTTTTGTACAATTATAAACAATCTTTTATATTAATTATAATTGCATAATTAATAATAAATTGATTAGTTTAATGCTTTCTTGCTGAATAAAAGTATTAATTTCTTTTAAAAAATCATACTGACCCCAAACCTTTGAACGATGTATAAATAAACTCAGCAATGTCAAAAAGGATAAAATTTCATTTTTCTTTTTTTTGTTCTGTCTATATGTAATTAAAGATCAAGCTTACAAAGAGGAGGGGTGTAGTATTTGGAGAAGACCTCATCTTTGGGCCGGTCGGGATAGAGGTACAGAAGATGATTCAGGTCACTGATGCGATCTGCCAGGGAGCGGATAGAGAAGTCTTTGGTTGTGTATGGCATGAGGTTCCACACCATCCTTTCCCCTGTGAAGAACACACATACTCTTTTGTAGAAGCTTTTAAATAGTTGTAAGGGCATTTAAAGCCACTGTATGGGATTTTTTTGGAATAAAGCACATAAAATGTCCCTACACTCTTAAAAAAAGGTTTCAAAAGTTTTTTTTGGAAAAAAGTTCAATTTTTGGTTCCCCAAAGAACCTTTTAGTGATCAGTTCTCAAAAGAACCATTGTTTTTTTCAGAGTGAAGAACATTTTAAAAACCTAAAGAACCCTTTTCCACTATAAAGAACCTTTTGTGGAATGGAACGATTCCATCAATGTCAAAGGTTCTTCATGGAACCATTGATGCCAATAAAGAACCTTTTATTTTTAAGAGTTTATTATAAAGCAGAATATTAAAAAGGCAGTGGAGGAGCAAAGTAATGGTTCTACCTGCTTTGTTAGGGTTCTCTGCCACCCAGGCTATGGTGATGCCACCAATTTCTGAGTCACTGAAGCGCAACAGGAAGGTTCCATTGGGTTTGGACATCAGCATGTCCTGAGCTTGCTGTTTATTCACAAAGCCAAGAATTGCCCTGGGACGTACAAGCACATGAACACACGTGAACACAAATGTATACGGAAAAGGGCATTTGCACACAGAGGGGCAGAGAGGCTGTTATCACATGTGTACCATTCAGTTTTATCATGATTTGTATACAAAGGATTACAAGTTATGGGCAACTGGAGGTTGCACAAGAAAAAAATAAGAAAATAAAAGAGAGAGTGAACGAGTGAGCTAGATCTTATCAACCTCTCAAGAGGTCTCTCAGATCTTACTCCTTTGTTAATCCATCCATGGTTTAATGCATTAATGTATAGTCTTAACCAGCACTATCTCTTAATCAGCAAGTTGCCATGGCAAAGAAGCACTTCATAATGAATATGTCCATTATATATCCAAAAAAAGAAACAAAAAAAAGGAACAAAAGAACCAGAATCCAACTAGAATGTGATACATTATGACAGGGGTCTCCAAACTCATTCCTGTAGGGCCACTTGCCTCAATACACCTGCCTTGAAGTTTTTTAGTATGCCTATTAAGACCTTGATTAGCTGGTTCAGGTGTGTTTAATTGGGGTTGGAGCTGAACTTTGCAGGACAGTGGCCCTCCAGGAGCAGGATTGGACACCCCTGCATTATGACTACTATCTTCCAGTAGCGCAGCCAGATAAAACATACCAAAACCATCAGAAGCGCCCAGTTTATATTTCAATAATCATAAATAATTGTGGCATTTTCTTGCCTGTAAATAAAATGTTCTTGTCTGTTTGTTCTTTGACTGAGCAGCAACTAAGACAAGAGTTTTTTAGGTTGTACACATGGATGAATTGTTATCAGTAACATTAAATCTGTAGGATTGTGATGTTTATATTTGTACTCACAGAAGTCATTTCTTACCCATCATTCCAGTGAGGCTTCAGGTGTTTTTTAGTAAGCTCCATGACACCATCAAACCACTGCCAAAATGTGAAGTTCCTTCCTGGTAAACTTTCCTACAGTGACAAGAAGTAAATCCGGTTTTAAAATAAAATAAAATAAAATAAATAAATGATGCTGAAAACAACAACAACAACAACAACAACAACAACAATGATTTACCTAAAGTTATATTCTGGAGTTCTAACAACATACAACTCTCAGGAAGAAAACTAAAGCATCTCAATACAAAATACTTTTTTTTAATTTTAGTTTTTCAGTTAAAATCTGGTCTGATCCCCCCTTTCCCCAGTAGGACTCACTACAGAACACAAGATCCAGGGGGTGGAGATGGGTAGGTTTAGGGATATGTAAAGTGGGAGGAATTGGATCTGGATCCAACCTCGCCCCCTGGATCTTGTGTTCTGCAGTGAGAACCATCTCCCTTTCCCTTCTCTCTCTCTCTCGCTCTACAGGTTTCCTACACATTTTCAAATTCAAAATTCCATACTCAAATTTCCAAACCTCTCTGTAGATTTCTCAGACCCTATTTTAACATACACGGTTCATTATACAGCATTATATCTGGTATATAGTACAATTAACTAAATATTTTCTCAGTAATTTTCCCATTGGTTTTCTCAAAGTGTTAACGTGCTTGCATGATGAGAAGAAACCTAAAACGCTTTATAACTTGGGCTGAAATTATTAGTCGACATTATTGACAATGTGGACAATAAAAAGCTGTGGACAAATTTTTTTGTTGACGAAAAGTTAATTTTTTTATAGTCAATATTTTTAGGGCCTGCAATAATGCAGTTTGACCAGTGGGGCGCTGTAACGCAACTGTAATGTAATAATCTATCAAACATACCGATTAATCAGTGAAATAATCGTCAATTAACTATTCTAAGAATCATTAGATTAATCGTTTTTCAAAATAATTGTTTTTTTGCAGCCCTATTTTTAATCTGCACATATTCACCTCTGACACATCAGTTTGATACTGTAATGGGTTGCTGGTTTGAGTGATTAGTGAAGTTTAAAACAGACTGGCTTATAGTAAAGAAACTGTTTTGTATAATGAATATGTGTGCCTTTAATTCATTCAGTTGTGTATGAGAATCACTAAACTTTTGCCATGAAATCACTCTGCTTTTTTGATAGATTTATATTTTTTGAAATTCTTAATTCTATATTTCATAAAACTGAATGGGGGAAAAAGTCTGAAAACACAAATATTTTTCCATACTCTGTTTTCCTTTTTTTCATACTTTTCCAGACCTGGAAAATACTAAAATCAAATTCCATACTTTTCCAAACTGTGTAGGAACCCTGTCTCTCTCTCTTTGTATGTGTGTGTGTGTGTGTGTGTGTGTGTGTGTGTGTGTGTGGTTCAGTCCATTTCGACCTCTTCCCAGCAAGAACTGGGGCATGATTAATTATTAGTTTCACTGTTTTGCCAGCATTATTTACATTGCTATTGCTGATTTTCTTGTCATATTTAGTAACTTGAGAAATGTGAGATTAAAATAAAGGGAACACTTTGTATAGAGCCCATACAACTTAAGAAATGTTCTTACAGTTACTTAATATAGATTGTTAATTGTTACAATGACTGTAGATTTTAAATCATGTTAACTCATCATTTTTAAAGGGATAATTCACCTAAATATGGCAAATTCTGTCATCATTTACTCATCCTCATGTTGTTTCAAACTTGTATGAAATACTTTCTTGGAACATAAAAGAAGATACTGTATTTTGATAAGTTTTGTCCATACAATGGAAGTGATCGGTCACCAAAATTGTTTGATTAACAACATTCTTCAAAATACCTTTCGGTAACACTTTACTTGAAGGGGTGTGCATAAGACTGACATGACACCTTCATAATCATGACTTGACACTTGTCATGAATATGAAGGAGGTTTTATGCATGTTTATAACAACTGTCATTAAGTATCATTCGCTCAATTATGTCATTTTTAATGCAAAGATGACATTGTTTGAGATGTCTTTGTTACGACAATTTGATATAAACCAATACATCATAACCTGTCAGTGTCTTTGTCATGACAATTTGACATTACCAAGACATCATAACATAGCATCATACCATGACATAGCAGATTAATTATCAAACTTAAAAAACTACTTAGCTTTATGGGTTAACATTACATAACATTATTTGGTAACACTTCAAAATTTCCTTTGAAACTGTATATTATCTGACCTTCTGTTGGAGGAAACTTAAAAAAAAAAAACATGAAATGAAATGAAAAATATTCATGACGCTGTTATAAAATTATTTGTCAGAGTATTGTCACTTAATGACATTTTAATGACAAGTACAATTTGTACCACTGTAGTTGAGGTCAAGATACATATTCATGACACTATTATAATGGCCTCATGACAGCCAATGTCAAAACCAACCACATGACAGTTTAATGTAATGTTAACCCATAAAGCTAAATGATGTCAAGTTGTCATGACAAAGACACTGACAGGTTATGATGTATTGGTTTATGTCAAGTTGTCATAACTCGGACATGTCAAACAATGTCATCTTTGCATTAAAAATGGCATAATTGAGTGAATGACACTTTATGACAGTTGTCATAAACATGCATAAAACCTTCTTCATACTCATGACAGGTGTCATGTCATGATTATGAAGGTGTCATGTCAGTCTTGTGCACACCCCTTCAAGTAAAGTGTTACCTATCTTTCTTTGTGTTTTGTTCAGGTTTGGAACGTCATGAGGGTGAGTTCACTCACAATATTAACTTAAAATAATTGTGTAATTTAACATGACTGAAAAAAGCCATGCTAACTGTTGCCTTCATTTTTTTTTTTTTTTTGCCACATCTATATTTGTAGGACTAAATCTACAAAGTGTGTAAATATACAGTATTAATTAAGACTTTGTAGCATGTTGTAGACTAGAACCTCTTTAAAGCATGTATGAAGCTTGTTTTCTCACACATGAAAAAAATTATGAAAGTATGAAAAACAAATCTGCTGAATTTCTGGTACGTGTTCATCACAAGTGATGTGTTCATTGGAAATGGACATGGAGTTGACATGAATCAGACAGTAAACAGAAGTGCGTGTGCTACAGTGAATGTTCAGGGTTTAAGAAATGCAGGCATGACTGCCTAAATGACAGCATAATCCTCTGCCTCATGTTTATTCTGTTTTTAATCAGTGATCCACAAGCAAAGTCACATTACTTAGGACTGATGACATGAAGCATTTGTCTCTTTGTCTCCATCTTTTTCACTTGAATCACTCTATTTCTTAGGACATGGTGTCCCGTGTCCAGACCGTTTCAGCAGTTAGCATGGTGGACCACACAGAGAAACACAAACACATGGATGCACACAAACAATGTGGTTCAGATGTGAAAATTTGGAATTTAGAATCTAACTGAAACATGGAAATAGAATATCTGGTCACATTTTACAATAATATTCCATTTGTTAAAGGTGCAGTATGTGATTTCTGAGAAACGCAGTTGAAAATTGAAATCAACACCCAAACAGACAATTTTGTGAATATTTGCCAGATGTATGTTCGGTGTGTGTGCTGAAAACAATTGTGAAAAAATGCTGACGAAGGAGCCGGCCAATACCGAGCCGGTATTCGGACATAAACAAGGAAGTGCTGAACTGCGTTCACTGTGACAACTGCATACGAGTCTGACAGGGTAGAGAAGAACTTGTTGAATAAAGTCTATTTAAAAAATAAAATGTAATTTTAAAACTAACTCTTGTGTATGGAAATGTTGGAAAATCTTTCCAGCACTGGAGAGAGCGGGAAAGCCTGAAAATGGATGCTGAGGCTGCATTGGTTTTGCTCCATATGTGAGTAACATTGGCTCACAGATCTAAGATATGCTGTTGTTGTAATATTAACTAATATGATAATTAGCTAATTGTAATAATATCAGAGGTTTTTAGGTCGGGTAGAATCTGCGATCTCTGAACCTGTTCGTTTGCTGGCTTCCATGGCTGCAATATGCTTTGTTTTCCACCAACTGCCAACCCGGAGTGTCAAAATACTATTGAGTAACTTGTCAGTGGGTGGGATCACACAGACCAAAACAAAAACAGACATTCCGACACGGAACACATTTCAAAGTAGAATAATTGGCTGTTGTTTTTCAGAGAAACAAATATGTGAACTTATTCCTAAATATCTGCAAACATATTATGGTATTTTATGCTTTAGTACAGTAAATGTTAATTCCAACATTTACTAATGTTGGAATTACTAATTATTAAAATCAAAAATTCTATCTATTAATATTATTTAATAGTCCTGAGCTAACACGTAACTAACAATTAACAATTTACTTCAACAAAAATGTATAAATACTGTAAGTTCATGTTAGTTAATACATCAACTACCGTTAACTAAATTTTTCATATACAGTGGTGTGAAAAAGTGCTTGCCCCCATCCTGATTTTTTTTTTTTGCATGTTTGTCACACTTTAATGTTTCAGATCATTTAGATCACAAATTTAAATATGAATCAAAGATAACACAAGTAAACTCACCATGCAGTTTTTAAATGAAGGTTTTTATTACGAAGGGAAAACAAAATCCAAACCTACATGGCCCTGTGAAAAAGTGCTTGCCCCCGTTGTTAAAACATAACTTAACTGTGGTTTATCACACCTGAGTTCAGTTTCTCTAGCCACACCCAGGCCTGATTACTGCCACACCTGTTCACCATCAAGAAATCACTTAAATAGGACCTGCCTGACAAAGTGAATTAGACCAAAGATCCTCAAAAGCTACACATCATGTGGAAATCCAAAGAAATTCAGGAACAAATGAGAAAGAAAGTAATTGAGATCTATCAGTCTGGAAAAGGTTGTAAAGCCATTTCTAAAGCTTTGGGACTCCAGCGAACCACAGTGAGAGCCATTATCCACAAATGGTGAAAACATGGAACAGTGGTGAACCTTCCCAGGAGTGGCTAGCCGACCAAAATTACCCCAAGAGCGCAGCGACGACTCATCCAAGAGGTCACAAAAGACCCCACAACAACATCCAAGAACTGCAGGCCTCTCTTGCCTCAGTTAAGGTCAGTGTTCATGACTCCACCATAAGAAAGAGACTGGGCAAAAATGGCCTGCATGGCAGAGTTCTAAGACGAAAACCGCTGCTGAGCAAAAAGAACATAAAGGCTCGTCTCAGTTTTGCCAGAAAACATCTTGATGATCCCCAAGACTTTTGGGAAAATACTCTGTGGACTGACGAGACAAAAGTTGAACTTTTTGGAAGGTGTGTGTCCCATTACGTCTGGCGTAAAAGTAACACAGCATTTCAGAAAAAGAACATCATACCAACAGTAACATGTGGTGGTGGTAGTGTGATGGTCTGGGGCTGTTTTGCTGCTTTAGGACCTGGAAGACTTGCTGTGATAAATGGAACCATGAATTCTGCTGTCTACCAAAAAATCCTGAAGGACAATGTCCGGCCATCTGTTCGTGACCTCAAGCTGAAGTGAACTTGGGTTCTGCAGCAGGACAATGACCAAAA
>RJVU01053643.1:2819669-2874436 GCA_003731715.1 Anabarilius grahami | reverse complement strand
TGCTTTAGGACCTGGAAGACTTGCTGTGATAAATGGAACCATGAATTCTGCTGTCTACCAAAAAATCCTGAAGGACAATGTCCGGCCATCTGTTCGTGACCTCAAGCTGAAGTGAACTTGGGTTCTGCAGCAGGACAATGACCAAAACAAACCAGCAAGTCCACCTCTGAATGGCTGAAGAAAAACAAAATGAAGACTTTGGAGTGGCCTAGTCAAAGTCCTGACCTCAATCCTATTGAGATGCTGTGGCATGACATTAAAAAGGCGGTTCATGCTCGAAAACCCTCCAATGTGGCTGAATTACAACAATTCTGCAAAGATGAGTGGGCCAAAATTCTTCCACAGCGCTGTAACAGACTCATTGCAAGTTATCGCAAATGCTTGATTGCAGTTGTTGCTGCTAAGGGTGGCCCAACCAGTTATTAGGTTTAGGGGGCAAGCACTTTTTCACAGGGCCATGTGGGTTTGGATTTTGTTTTCCCTTCATAATAAAAACCTTCATTTAAAAACTGCATGCTGTGTTTGCTTGTGTTATCTTTGATTCATATTTAAATTTGTTTGATGATCTGAAACATTAAAGTGTGACAAACATGCAAAAAAAAAAAAATCAGGAAGGGGCAAGCACTTTTTCACACCACTGTACATTTAACTTTTCCACTAATGTCCTCAGACTTTTAGACCCCATTGCATGAAAGCATCAATCATTTGCATGCTTTGAAGATTACTTGCTGTCTATCTGTGCAAGTGTGTGCATAGCGAGTATTGTATCAGCGTAAATAAACAAAGCCATAAACACAAACGATGCCTGAATTCCAAAGGCCTCTGTTGGGAACACTGCCCGCTTAATGAAGCAGATCAGCACATGGCCATTTTCAAAGGCAGCCACAGCCTTAGGCCTGCCTACACATCAAAAGCTCTCCGATCAAACCTTACTTCCTGAATAACCATTAACTATTGCAATGGACGAGAAGCAATGTCAATCAGATCGGCTAACATGCTGCCCCGGGTCGGCGGATCACCCCTTAAAATGAAGAAAACAAAGTCAGAATGATGAGAAACTAGTTTAGGATTAAACTGTCTGTGAGAATATTGCTCTATAATGGCAGTGCTGTTGGGTAACAGGCAGCAGGTCACAGTCATGGTCAGAATTTGTTACAAAAGAACAGGCCATGTTGCTTTCAGCTTAACTGAAGCTCATATAAATCTGTCAAAACGGTAATTTCATGAACAATAGGGAAGTACAAAACTACTTGTATTCAAGAACAGCTAGACAGAGCGCAACTGAATTCAGGGCATGCAGAAACTTCAATATGGGTTTCAAAATCAGCACGGGACACATCATTATGACTGATTAACGGATGATTTAAAATTGCAACTTACATTTTGGACCCAATATTGGCAGTCAATTTGTCTATTTTTGCTTCGCCAATGGAAATAGTTCAAAAGTTTGGGGTCAGTTAATACTTTTTATAATAATAATACTTTTACAATTAATACTTTTATTCAGCCAGGATGTATTCAATTGAGTGACAGTAAAGACTTAAGCCCCGTTCACACCAAGAATGATAACTATAAAGATAACTATAAATTTAACTAGATTAGCGTCCACGCCAGCGGACGATATTCTTCTGTTTATTCTAAGCGTGTGCTTTTTTGTCACTTTAAATGCTCGAGCTCATTACAGCAGGATGGATTGTGATGTGTGTGTGTGTGTATACTGTATGTGTATGTGTATACATATCCGAAATATAGATAAACTATTTGACCTCACTAAACCAACATTCAGTCAGTCTATATCTTGCATAGGTTGTTTATCTGTTTATCTACGTTTTCATTTCATTCGGTATTTCCTTTTATCAATTTTTTTCCTGGTATAGATGGACAAGGAAAAATACATTTTACAGAAGAAGTTTTGACCTGCTAAACACAGAAATTCAGTCTATTACTGAGGTTGAGAGTGAGTAGCGTATTTACCCTGTTAAACTGTGACCAGGTCATGGTCATGTTGCGGTAGTCCTCCGGGTTGACGCTGGAGCTGCTGAAGGCTTTCTGAGCGAGGAAGACGAGATTCTCCTCAGACAGACCTCGATTTGACTGCACTTCTGCCTTGTACTTCATATTCAGAGCCTCACACAACTGCGGCCATAACACCTTGTCAGGCACAATAAAGGGCACCCGTCCCTGAGAGAGAATGAAAAAATATATCAAAGTTTTATTTAATGTAAAGTAGCTTTCCTGTAGCTCAGTGGTTAGAGCATGGCACTAGCAATTCCAAGGTCATGGGTTCGATCCCAGGGATTGCACATACTCAGATACAAATGTATAGTATAATGCAATGTAAGTCGCTTTGGATAAAAGCGTCTGCCAAATGCATAAATGTAAATGTAATGTTTTTCAGCTGAAAAGTGTTAAAATATGCACAGTTCAGTTGAATGATAAAGTTTACCCTCAGACGCATTTGAAAGTTGTGTTTGTTACTATAGCAACAGTAGACTCTTGTTTGCGTTTTCTTCTAGAATCATTGTTGGTACAGTTTATTTTTGACATTAAAACAATGTACACTACAGCATCAATAAGAGTGATCCGGTCTCTAAAAACGCTGTAATTCGCACCCTGCCTTCAAGTGCTCAACATACATTATGTATATGTACTGTGATGCTGATGTACTGTATGTTGACGATTGCACAATATGAGTAAAGTTAACAGATTAAAGTTAAAGTTAAGTATCTGTTAAACTGCCTCCTTGACGTCATTACTGACTTTTAACTGTTTTTTTTGTTTGTTTGCTTTTCTGTTATGAATGTATGCTTGTTTAGATATTCTGGTAACACTTTGGTATGCGGAAAACATGTTCACTAATAACTACACCTTTTGCCTCAATAAAATCCTAATTTACTGCTTATTAACAGTTAGTAAGGTAGTTGTTGTAGTGTTTAAGTTTAGATATAGGGTAGGATTTAGGGATGTAGAATATGGTCATGCAGAAATAGGCATCAATATGTGCTTTATAAGTACAAATAAACCGCTAATATGCAAGCTAATAAGCAATTAGATAAACGTGAGAATTGTTCGCCATGCTAAAGTGTTACCGATATTCTGTCATAAAATACAGAAAGCTAAATTGTAATGTTGTTGGTTTACATAATCAAAATTATGAGTTATGAGTGGGTTGGCTACCATGTCTATAAATAAAGGCTTTAGATGACTTGAAAGTGCAGTCAAAAGTGCAAAAATGTCCCGACCAATGTCAAAATCAAACTTACGCCCTTGGTTTCAAGGTTGTTTTTTAGGAAAGGGATTATAAGCAGAGGGATATATTACATCAACTCCTTCACTCATCATATCCTTCTTGATTTGCATAAGCCAATCTGACATGTTCTGTATGCATGCCGCTGCCATAAAGAAAACTTTATTAGTGACTCATGAACAGTGTTGGGGGTAACACATTACAAGTAACTTGAGTTATGTAATCAGATTTCTTTTTTCAAGTAACTAGTAAAGTAACGCATTAGTTTTTCAATTTACAACAAAATATCTAAGTTACTTTTTCAAATAAGTAACGCAAGTTACTTTGTTTTCACATTTATTGACTGACAGCTCTCCTCTTCCCATGTTGAGAGAAATCAGGAGTGCAGAGGTGTTGTGTGCGCTGTGTGAACATGATGGTTATTGTAGTTCTAGACCAAATGTGAACATGCATTTACTCATCTCACTTGCACAAAATCAGAGTCAGTATTCCTCAACATGAATAAAAACAGTGAAATGCAAACTCAGAATTGTACACAAACCTGTAATTAAATATATTAAATTACAGAAATATACTTTATGTATTTAATCTCACTTTATTATTAACCAATGCGTTTGCTGCTGACCTTCATGATACAATTCAAACATACTAATAAGCAAAAATGACTTTAGATTAGATTTAGAAATTAGAGTGTTTTTGAACTTTCTTCTCCTGTATACTATTCTTCTTTAATCCAGAATGGCAGCACAGCTGAAAGGTTTATTTGAGCTGCGCCCTCTACTGTACAGGCGTAAATATGCATTTCCCTCAGCCTGAGGCTTACTCATTTCACTTTTGGTGTGAAAGGGTCTTTACATTTGACAAAAATAGAACTTATTTTGTTGTTATTAAAAAACAAACAAACAAGCCCAGCCCAGGAGAGAAAAAGTAACGCAAAAGTAACTTAACACATTACTTTCCATAAAAAGTAACTAAGTAACTCAATTAGTTACTTTTTTTAGGGAATAACACAATATTGCAATGCATTACTTTTAAAATTAACTTTCCCCAACACTGCTCATGATGATCTGATACTAGACATCTCCTGCAAAACTTGTATAGACTAATATGGACACTTGCTTTTATTGTGCTTTTTTTATAGTTTAACAGCCACTGGTCACCATTCACTCACTTCTCCTTTTGTGTTCCAGGGAAGAAAAATAAATACAGGTTTGGAATGACATGAGGGTGAGTAAATGATGACAGGATTTCCATTTCCTTTTAGGAGAATAAGGGTACAGTAAAGGAACGTTAGTCATATGCCATCAGCAATCCAATCAACACCCACGCTATGAACCATGGCAGTTTTGTTTGTTTGTTGTAGGGAGTTTGAGATCCTGGAGAGTGGGAGAGAAATTACATTTATGTATGGGTTGAAGAATTAGTCTTGTGTGTTGTCAAGTCAGGGCTGATCTTTGATGTTTAACACGGTTAAGTTATAGGATCTTTATTTATCGCCACATGACCTGGGAATTTATTTCCACTACTTTCATGTGATGTCGCCATACAACGGCCTCATGAGCTTATTACAGGGACAACCTCCCTGGTATTTTGAGTACTTTGCTCAAGGGCACAATAATGATGGCCTGAACTTTAACCACCACACCACCCACCCAAAGATGCACTGATGTTATCAGGAACTAACCGGTTCAGCAAATGCATTGTCCCACAGAACTGTGGCTGTAGCATTGTTGTCTTGACTTCCATGGACAATTACCACCACAGGCAAAGACAGAGTCTGGGGAAAAATGTGTGGATGAGAAAACTGAATGAAACCAGTTGTAATCGACTTTATTATATATAATTACTCTAATAATATTCATTGTACAATACCGTTCAAAAGGTTGAGGTTGGTAAGATTTTTTCTTTTGAAATAAATAAATTATACATTTGTTCAGCAGGAATGCATTAAATTGATCAAAAGTGATGTTTTCAACACTGATAATAATAAAAAAATTCCTTGCACAGCAAATTAGCATATCAAAATGATTTCTGAAAGTTCATGTGACACCAAAGACTGGAGTAATGGTTGCCATTAAAGAAATAAATAACAAAAAGTTTTTAAAACTTTTGAACGGTAATGTATAGCATAAATATAACAACTATAATTGTTTCCTTTGTACTGCTAAATATCCTAAAACATTCATTTTCAATCAATGAACCAAAAAGCAACTCTGGTTTAAAATTTACATAGTCATTCATTAAGGCATGGATGTTTAAAAATTAATGACAATCTTTGTGACTAACATGTGTAAGTTATATTATTGCTTCATCCCTATATGCGGTTCGTAACCATTCTAATTTACTAAAGAGATTTCTCAATCTCACCTTAACCTGAAATACCAGCTCATTTCCCCCAACACTGAACTGTGATTCAAACAAAATGGTGAACTTCTCCTCTGTAACAGACTCCGCCCCTCTGCGATCTGAACGCCTGATCCGCTTCAGAGACTACAGGACAAATGAGAAAGAGAGAGAGAAATATGCCAAGTGTTTATTATAAAGAAAGTTTTAATAAACTTGAAGTAAAACATTTTCATTTAAACTTCATTTTATTATAAACAAATTAAATATAGTGTACAAAGTGAGATTTAAATAAATTATAGTGTACAAATCTACAGAAATATAATTATTTTGTTATAGTTTGTCATGGTTAATGCGTAGCCGATAGGTCGATAGGCAGAGTAAATTACAAATAAACTTAAATGGTGGATTACAGCATACTTTGAAACCCCTTATTGTAACAAAAGTTCACACACTCTTACAGAAGTTTTCTCTAAAGTTAGCCCTTAGACGGCCATAGTGCACTCACCATGTTTCTAAAGTGTGCGCTGAGGGTGCCTGTGGTCTGGTGGTACTCCATCACACAGTTGTTATTCAAGATCTCGCCACTGCTGTCACTGTTAGACAGACACATATACAGAGAATATTATTCTCCATGTAGATGTAAAGATGGAGATAAGCATTTTAACCAAGTTCAGAGTCCATTAATCTGCAAATGCAAGTAAAAATTGGGTTTGTGCATAAAAATTTGTGTGTGCTCGTGAGTGTAGGATGGTGTATCGGGATGCCTGATGCTTCGTTTTAGCAGCTCCAGGCATATTAGGCCAATTCACAATGAGTAATCAACAAACTCAAAGGAGTTACTAAATACAATGTGTTGTGTTTGTGCTCACTTTCTGGTGTTTTCATTCTTGAGCAGGGCCTTGGCCTGTTGTTCGCTGATGATGGTGGCTTTGACCTGCGGTGGGTTCATGTGCACGTTGAGTTTCCCACCTACCAGCAAACGCACTGTCGCAGCAAATTTAGTTTGTGTTTTCAGCACCTGAGGAGGCTGCTTTTCGATGATAAAGGTACTGCAGAGAAAACACACACCCATACACATATTTACTGTACATCCTTATCCATAAAACAAACTGTACATCAACAGGAAAAAACGCATGTACACCATCGTTCTGAGATCAGTACGTTTTTTTTTTAAGGAAATTAATATCTTTATTCATCAAAGATGCATTAAATTGTAAAAAAAAAAAAAAAAAAAAAAAANGGGATCTCGATTCAAACACCCACGCAATCTTATCTTATTAATGACGACAAAATCATACCGGAACATTCAAATGTGTTTGTGCTACCGCGCTGAGCCAGAGAGCAGTTTTAAACCACCACATTTCTGTGTTACAAATGTTCAAATGATCACAGAAATACTAAGATAAAAAAAATAAAAAATTAGGATATAAACACTGATGTCAACAATAGCGAAGCAAACCACCTTTTGAAACTAACTTGGCCTTGGCGCTTCAAATAACGGTTGTATCAATTCCTAAGTGATTGTTAAAAAATTTTTTTGTCATTGAATCATTTATTTAAAAGATTTGTTCAAAAACATTGATTCATCCAGTAATGAAACAAGCATTTATTAATGAGTCATTGAGTTCATTTTTTTTCAAATTATTAATTCAAATTAATTAAACATTATTCCAGCAATTAGAGTCCAACAATTAAAATTTTGTCAGAACCTCTAGTAAACTGCATTTTATTTTGTTTTGTTTGTATTCAGAATCGTAGGAGAATCGTGATCTCTATTTGAAACCAAAAAGATTGTGATTCTCATTTTATCCAGAATCGTGCACCTCTAAAGTAAAGACATTTACATTGCTACAAAAAAATTAAAATGTAAAAAAACCTAATAATATTGCACACTATTAATGTTTTAACTGTATTTTGATCAAGTAAATGCAGCCTTGGTGAGCATAAGAGACTTTTTTCAAAAACATTAAATAATCTTAAAGAATATTAAAGTATGCGCATACCTTTTTCAATTAATAGTCTAGTAAAGAGAGGACATGGAATGATGAGCAGAAGAGGGGGGAACTGGATCAGGAAATGTCACAAGCGGGATTCAAACTAATGTCACCCATATGAGCATTTTTGCTGCATTCCATTAAAATAAAAAAGTCTGAAATTAAATTTGGAAAAGTGCAATAGAACATTATTTAGAAACTTGTGGGGAAACCCACAAGATGCAGGTGTATGATGAATGTGATGAACCCTTTTAAACAAATAAAATACATGATGGTTCATAAATTGTTTATTTTATTTAGGAACAATAAATAAATAAATAAATGTATTTATTTTTTTTTAAATTAAAAGTTTTAAGCATAAGGTTAAGATTAGTCAGTAGTCACTGTGCAATATCAGAGCATGTGCACTACTCACCAGGCCACATCTCCGACTAGTTTGTGGTAATTCAAATAGGATTCATTTTGAAATGTGGCTATGGTTTGCATGTTAGATAGCTACACAACCATTTTGTCGCACTTGATGGAGATCCATTCCGACATTGATGGTTTTTAAAAGCACAGTTCCCATTAAGCTCGGTTGTTTCAATGACTGCTTGGCCTGAGGCACCAAATACACACACATGAATGAGCCCCCACATTCATCCCGTGTGGTAGGTGTGAAGACTGATAGCATGAGATATTATGAGGAAGAGAGTGAAGGAGAGCAGAAGTTTGTAGACATCCTTAGTGTGCCACAAAAGTGACGACGGAATGTCTCTGACAAACGGCCTCTGATGATTTCTCACAGATTCACAAGACCACATGCAGGGTGAGTAATACATAAAGACTCATTAATTTGGGAATTGAGATGTTCATCTTATGATTTCATAAAATGTGAGAATGAACGATGTGAAAGGATAGTTCACCCGAAAGGAAAATTGCGTCATCCTGTACTCACCCTCATCCCACTGCAAACCCACAATAAGAACTAAATGCATGGATCCAAAACACTGATACTGATACACGTGTGTTGTCTATCTTTCCCTCTGAAACAAAAAAGGACTGGGGATTTCAAGCTTCAAAAAAGATGCAAAAGCATGGTAAAAGTATCATAAAGTGGTACATATGACTTGGCTGCTGAAAATTCAGCTTTGCCATCACAGGAATAAATTACAGTGTAAAATATATTAAAACAGAAAACACTTATTTTTACAAGGTGCATAAATGATGGTTCATGATAGAAGTAGCAATGACCAATTCAGGAATGAATCGTGTCTTTCGAGTCAGATCTTTTCAATGAATGAATCGATCCAGATCACTTACTGATACTTGATAAATCAAAATTGGCAAATGGCATGAGAGTAAGTATTGTTTGGGTGAACTATCCCTTTAATAATTCTTTCTAAATTATTTATTAAAGGGTTAGTTCACCCAAAAATAAAATTTCTGTCATTAATTACTCACTCTCATGTCGACCTTTGTTCATCTTTGGAACACAAATTAAGATATTTTTGATGAAATCCAAGAGGTATCTGAGCCATGCATAGGCAGCAACTGAGCCAATACTGAGCCGGCGTTCTGACGTAGAACCTGGAAGCGCTAAACTCTATACAACGTAAACAACATCAGAGACTGACGCGGGAGAGAAGCAATTGTTGAATACAGCCGTTATTCTTATTCTCGCCGCTTCAGAACATTAAGTTTGAACCACCGTAGTCACATGGACTGTTTTAACGATGTCTTAGCTATCTTTCTGAACCTCGGATTTCATTAAAAATAGTTTAAGTTGTGTTTCAAAGAAAAACGAAGGTCTTACGGGATTGGAAGGACATGAGGGTGAGTACTTAATGACAGAGATTTCATTTTTGGGTGAACTATCCCTTTAAGAACCCTTTCATTTATAACTTCTAGACTTGTAAGCTCTATATTTAGTGAAAAAAAATACACACGCATACAGAAAACTGGAGGAAAGCTTATGTATGTCTTTGAATGTGGTGCAATGTCACCATGGCAGCTAATATGACGCCTTCAAATGCATTGTGAAGACAACACTGAAATTGTAGCAATCCCTAGAAAGATTGATTAAAGTGAGGATATTGGTTGTGTTGCTTTACAATCACTTAAGCTTAACTGCACTGCTATTCTCTCTCACACACACACACCTGGTAACTAAAGCTGAGATGATGTCCGTGATGGTGCTGTTGAGTTCGGTCAGCAGCTCTTCGATGGGGCCAGGAATGGGCAGCTGCTGTCTCAGATGCTCCGCCCTCCGGATCTGCTGACGATTCTGCCAAATGGTTTCCGCTAGCTTCTCACACCTGTGCACACACAAGCAGAAATGCATAACGAAAGCATAAATTAAAGATCTGTTGTGTGAACAAGTTGTGCATGTGTAATGTAAACACAAATGTTTTGTGCAAAAGCACATGCCTCTGATTATTTACATAACTGTCTTAGTGTGTATTGTATGTGTATAGTGTGGGCAGAAGTTAGCTAAATAGTCCTATTTTTTTCCCTTAGCTTTTAATTCATTGTGAGCCTCTGGTATGAATGTATGTTTTGCTTTGTATTTTCTTTTTTCCCCTTCACTTTCTGTTTTGTTCAGCACTTTGGTTAGTCATGTTTAAGTCATGTTATATATATATATACACACACACACACACATATATTTGATATGTCCTAAGTAAACATGTTAGCGCACCATGACTGTAGTATGTCCAGTCCTCCCTCAGGCGGTCCACCGTTGCCAGCCAGCTGTTGACGTCTCTTCCACTGAATCAGCTCATCGTCAAGAATCACCGTCTGCTGTTTCCGTAGCAATGCCAGTGTCTTCTGGTGTTTCTCTGCCAAGCCCTGAGAACACACACACACACACAAGCTCATATGACACACAAACAGGTGAGAACATATGTACTGTACTCATGTAAATTACAATGGCCCTCAACTTTAGTACTGTACTTTAAATTGAATGGGTAACATGAAATGGAAGTGTTGGTTTCATTTTAAAGAAGACATATAATGGAAAACAGTATCTTTTGAAATGAATGTGTTCCTCATTTTACCTGAAAAGAGGTTAGCTAATCAAAATTATGTTAATTTACATATACACTGCCATTCAAAAGTTTGGGTTCGGTAAGACTGTTAATGTTTTTAAAAGAAGTCTCTTCTGCTCATCAAAGCTGCATTTATTTGATTTGAAAACAACAACAACAACAACAAAAAAGTAATATTGCAAATTTTTTTCACTCTCATTACCCAAAACTGAGGTGCCCCAGAGCAAGGCACCTAACCCCCAATCACTCCCCGGGGCCGCAGCAAAAATAGCTGCCCGCTGCTCCAGGTGTGTGTTCATGGTATGTTCACAACTTGGATGGGTCAAATGCAGAGCATATTCCGAGAATGGGACACCAAACTTGGCTACACGTCACTTCACTTTCACTTTTCTTTACTCCAGTCTTCAGTGTCACATGATCCTTCAGAAATCATTCTAATATGATGATTTGATGCTCAAGAAACATTTCTGATTATTATCAATGTTGAAAATAGTTGTGTACAATTCTTTTTTTCAGGATTCTTTGATGAATAGAATGTTCAAAAGTACAGATTCAAATAGAATCTTTTGTAACATAAAATGTCTTTACTGTCACTTTTGATCAATGCATCCTTGCTGAATAAAAGTATTAATTTCTTTAATTTCTTTCCAAAAAAAACTTCTTACTGACCCCAAACTTTTGAACGGTAGTAGTGTATAATGTTACAAAAAGCTTTCTATTTCACATAAATGCTGTTCTTTTGAACTTTCTATTCATCAAAGAATCCTGAAAATAATTGCAATTGTTTTCAACATTGATAATAATCACAAATGTTCCTTGAGAAGAAAATCATCATATTAGAATGATTTTTGAAGGATCATGTGACACTGAAGACTGGAGTAATGATGCTGAAAATTCAGCTTTGATCACAGATATCAATTTAATTTTGATATATATTAAACCAGAAAATTGTTATTTTAATTTGTAATAATATCTATTAATTTCTTTAAAAAAAACCTTTCTGACCCCAAACTTATGAACAGTAGTATAATAGTAGTATAGCAGTATAATGCTACAAATGTTTAAGACATGTCTCTTTAAAGCATGTGCTATAAATGTTACAGTTTGAGTGTTGTGTTATGCTAATGCTATGCACACTATTCATCTCGAGCATGTATGTGTGAGTACCAGTCTGTATTTCTGCAGGGTGTTGGCCTCTCGGGTCAGCCAGGCCTCTACTGTGGCTCTCTTGCTGAGCAGGCTGGGCTCTCGTAGCTGTCGGTCTGCTGGAGGCAGCGTGGCCAGACTTGATAACTGAGCTGCACAAAGCAGAGAGGAAGATTTAGTCCACAAACATAATCTTTGAAAAAAAAATTCCATACTCTTGTATGTAGAGGAGCCATCTGAGTATGAAAAAAAGTGGGTTATTAATCTAGCAATTCCTGGCAAGCACAGTTTCTTTCCTGAGCTGACATATTTTCAGTTATTTATTGCAATTTGACTTGATTTGGAATTCAATAGTATTCTCAGAAATTATGCGAGCATATTGACTGTTTTAATAAGGACATTTTTTTGCTGTATGATGTACTGAATGATAAAATAGTCTGTGTATATGACTGTATGGTTATGTATTTGTATGTATGTCCTGTAGCTCAGCAAAGCTGAGCATGGCGCTAGCAATGACAAAGTTTGATTTCCAGGGAATACATGAACTGATGAAAAGTATACTTTGAATGCCCCATGTATAAATGTAAATGTGTGTGGACGTATACCCTGTATTCTGAGGCTCTCCTGGTATTGTATAATGAAGTACTCCTGGTTGTGCTGTAGTTTTCTGAGGTCGTTCTCTGTGTCCTGAGTCAATACTCTGAGCTCCTCAAACGCCTGGTTTATCTGATGGTACTTCTGTGACATGCTGTCCATCAACCCGCCCACCGGTGAGCTTGACTGCCAATTACAGACACACGTGAGTGACAACCATGGTTCAGTGTTCAGTTTCACTAAAATTACAATCTGAATATTTCAGAAAAGCATGGAAACATGATCTAATTGTACTTTTTTATTATTATTATTATTTTTTTGCTTTGATAAACTAGCAGGATGAAGAAAGATTGGGGTTTGTAGATTCTTTTAGCAATGGTTCTTCTTCTAAAATTCCACAAACCAAAGTTTCAATATGTACTGTAAGTCATTTTAATCTCTGGCCCATTGCGTATGAACAACCAACAGAGGTGAGGTTATTTCCTTTATGCTCACGTAAGACTGGGTGCACGTATATGTGTGATTAAGCAAACTAAATATTATTTGTGTAGTGCATACATGGTATGTGAACATAAATATTATGCATTGAGTGGATGTACAGTACAGGTGTAAGACATAAGGTATGAGTGGGCATTTTCATGTGTATGTGAGCTTCTAGAGTTACTGATATCGTCTTTAGTTTTATGACTTTATGGGATGTCAGTTCAGTTAATAAAATCTAAAATTTCCTCTTTTACTCTCATAAAACTAAGCACTCACTTGGCAGGTATCATGAATTTGTGTGTAGTGTGTATATATTTAGCTATGCATGTTCATCTACACATGCACAAAGCAAACGCACAAATTTTATTTTTGAAGATTGTTAAGTCAGTCATGTACAGCAGCCCTGTTTATTACCCATAATGCTTTTTAGAGTTGATTGAACTCATTGAACTCAATGCCCTTGATTTAAACCAAGAACATAACATAGTTATCTCTTTTTATAAAGAGATAAAGAGATGTTACAAACCATTTTTAATGGCTTGTTTAAATTAAGTGTTTATAAATCAGTCAAACATAGAGAGAACTCAATTCACACATCTGGGTTCCCATACATTTTGATCAATGAAATTCTGTGATTTTCCCATGACTTTTCCAGTCTTCATGATTAATATTATACATTAAAAAAAAAAATTAAAATCTATCTATAGACATTATTTTATAGACATCTCGGGGCAGTTTTCAATTTTCATGTTGAGTATCAATTCTTGGAATTAAATGATTTATTAATAACTATTACACTAATCTGTGTAACAAAAACACAATATATAGACTACTGTTCAAACGTTTTAGTGCAATAAGAAAATATTAATTTTAACCAGAAAAGATGCATTAAATTGATAAAAAAAGTGACAGTAAAATATTTCATATTGTTAAAAAAAATCTATTTCAAACAAATCCTGTTCTTTTGAACTTTCTATTCATTCAAGAATCCTGAAAAAAATTTCCACAAAAATATTAAGCAGAGCAACAATTTTCAGAATTGATAATAATAAGAAATGTTTCTTTACAAACAAATCATCATATCAAAATGATTTCTGAAGGATCATGTGACACTGAAGACTGGAGTAATGATGCTAAACATTCAGCTTTGCATCACAGAAATAAATTACATTTTAAAATATATTAAAATGGAAAACAGTTGTTTTAAATTGTAATAATATTTCACAATATTACTGTTTTTACTGTATTTTGAATTAAAAAATAATTGCTTTGCTGAGTACAAGAGACTACTTATCTAATCTTACCTAGCCCAAAATTTGTGTGTGTAGTGTTTATGCACATACATTTTTTTCAGTTCACATTCAGGGCCCCTATTTTAACGATCTAAGCACATGGTCTAAATCACACGGAGCAGGTGCACTTAGTGCGTGTCCGAATCCACTTTTGCTAGTTTAACAACGGGAAAAATGGTCGGCGCGCCTGGCGCATGGTCTAAAAGGGTCGTCCCTATTCTCTTAATGAGTAATGGGAGTGTTTTGGGTGTAATGTGCAATAAACCAATCAGAGTCTCATCTCCCATTCCCTTTAAAAGCCAGTTGCGCTCGCGCCATGGCGGATTCGCTATTTACATGGTGAAATTTGCAAATGGAAAAACGGAACGCTTCTCTAGCAAGGAAACGGATCTGCTCGTGCGTGCGAGCAGACCATCTACGAGACAAGCCGGATTCCATCAAAGCATTTTTATCTTTATACACACAATACTAATCTTTTACATAGCAATCCTTTTATTTTTAATATTTGGCATGTTTGTGAGCAGCTGCGCGTCCCTGTGTGTGTAATAATGAGTGTACGCACATTGTGCACCCGCCTATAGGCGCATATTACTAACGCACTCTTTAAATAACAAAAAATATATAAATTGCACCATTGACTTTAGACCAGGTTTCAGTTGCCTCAAAATAGTAACGCGCCAACAATGCGCCTGAACACACCTCGTTTTCAGACTAGCACACCCATGGGCGCACAAACGGGTGCAAATGCATTTGCTATTTAAACAACGTGGCACAGGACATGAAAATGATAACTGCGTCGGGCTGAAACTAGCAAAAAACACTTGTGTCATGCCTGGCGCCGAATTGCGCCAGATGTATGATAAGGCCCTCAGTTTTCCAGGGCTAAAATTCCAAATTTTTCCATGACTGTGGAAACCCTGTATATAACTAATTCGAAAAACATAATGACAAACAGTAGAATTTAACCAGAAAAACATTTCACTTCTAAAAAGAAGATAAAGAACACATCAAATTAATTTCAAATTTCAAGTTATTAGAAATGTGCTATGCTAATGAAGTGACTGCCTACTCTGTGTCCACTCACATTAGTCGCCTCTCTGACGAGTCTTTGCTCCGTGTACAGGATGTGTTTGATGCATCTCACCAGCTCCAGGGGACAGCGGTCATATGTGCTCTGAAAACACATCCAGAATCAGAATTAGAGGAAAATAAACACAAACACGCACACACACACACACCCCTCCATCTACTCTGTCATGTTTTACTTTAACTCAAGTACACTGTGTAATGACAGTAACCACTGTGGCTGCACTTTCCTGACTGGCCTGTTCTTAAAGGATTAGTCCACTTTTAAATAAACTTTTCCTGATAATTTACTTATCTCCATGTCATCCAAGATGTTCATGTCTTTCTTTCTTCAGTCGAAAAGAAATTAAGGTTTTTGATGAAAACATTCCAGGATTATTCTCCTTATAGTGGACTTCAATGGCCTCCAGACGGTTGGAAGTCAAAATTACAGTTTCAGTGCAGCTTCAAAGGGCTTTAAACTATACCAGACGAGGAATAAGGGTCTTATCTAGAGAAACGATCGGCTATTTTCATTTTCATTTTCGGCGCCAGTTTCGTTTTTTTTCCGTAAGTAGAATAGGGAAGGCATAGGACATACAGCGTAAGCGTTTTGAAGAATGCGGAAAGCGGAAGTACGTTCAAGGCGATATTTTGTGTTTATAAAGCATATACAGTTGTATTTTTTTCGAAAATGACCGATCTTTTCGCTAGATAAGACCCTTATTCCTCGTCTGGTATAGTTTAAAGCCCTTTGAAGCGGCACTGAAACTGTAATTTTGACTTCCAACCATCTGGAGGCCATTGAAGTCCACTATAAGGAGAATAATCCTGGAATATTTTCATCAAAAACCTTAATTTCTTTTTGACTGACGAAAGAAAGACATAAACATCTTGGATGACATGGGGGTGAGTAAATTATCAGGAAAAGTTTATTTAAAAATGGACTAATCCTTTAATAATGGCTTCATCATCATGCACTCTATGTCAACAACTGTCTCATTAAGTTTTTATTTCTCTATCTATATTCTCAGTTTTTTTATTTCTCCTAGGATATTTTAAGAGAAACATCTCAAATAATCATTTAATGGAGTCTGCATATGTCTGTTTCAATGTGTGAGTAGTACAAACATTTATGCAGGAGCTTTTGAATGTGTAAAAATCAAAACCCTGATCTGTTTATCAGGCAATCACTTTATTTTAACTCCTCTTTCCTGAACTGTACTTGCAAACAAAGAACTAGCCGAACCTTCAGCTGTGAAGCATAATGTCCTAATTTGATCTTGAGTAAGAAGCCGTCCTCTCCCACTTGATGCTCTGCTTTCTTCTGTAGTTCCTGGATCAGGCTGTCCAATAAACGCTTGGCTTTAATCTCCTCTTGAGGGTTCTCTAAATCTATCGCATCCCTGACAGAGGACACACAGACACCGTTTGATATATTAAAAAAATGACAAAATGGTAGTTGCAGTTCAAATTAGCTCAGGCAAACTTTTCACATACCAGAGTTGTCCCTCTATCCACTGGGACAGGTAGTGTCGCACCTCTATGGGGAAGTGTTGCCCGTAGAGAGACTGCATCTGGTGCAGAGCATCTCCCTGCAGCTGCTGGGCCTGGATCCACACTGCCATTTTCACTCTGACAGAGAAAAGGTGGGATGTCAGCATCAGGTACAGTACAAGAAACAAGTGAGAGTTGGGGAAAATGAGAAATGCTGAAAAAGGTTAACAGGGAAAACCAAAGAGATGCTCACATTACCATGAACATGTTTGTCACATTTCACACCAAAATCAAAATAAAGAAATGAAGTATTTTTAGGATAATTAAATATATGTATTATATATATATATATATATACACACACACACTATNTTTTCGGACGCCTGCCTTTACATGCACATGAACTTTAATGACATCCCATTCTTAATCCGTAGGGATGTCAACAAGACAGTTTTTTAATTGTGACATTACTAGAATGATAATTAAGCAACCCCTCACCAACCAATTTGTCATTAATGCTAAAATTATTATTAGATTTTTATATTATAAAAAAATATTTTTCAATATTGTTTTTATATTTTATTATTATATATTATATTGTATTATATTTTACATTATAATATTTTTTAAATATATATGTGCAGCTTGTCAGAGCTGTACTGCTCTGTGATCAGTATTAAATGCTTCTCCATCTGAAAGCCAGAGGGCGCTCTTGTGCAGAAACTCCACATATGCCTTGCCGCAGAAGTAGATAACATGTGACATTCCAGGAAATCCCTATGGATGTATCGCTGTAGCTGAATAAACAGAAGATTGAAATGCTTTGATTGATTAAACATGAATAATAAACACACGACTGCCTTATTCTGTGTAAGACGCCACATCATCTCACAGAAGGATGCTCAACTGTTGTTATGAAGTGAGTTTGGAGTAAAAACATGTTATTAAATGTTGTCTTTTGTTGGACAAGATGTTAAGTGCTTCTCATGTCTGGAAAGATGTATGACACGTGTTGCTTTTTCAAATGTACATTATAAGCGACTCAAACTCGCAGTGCTTTCAGATGGATTAGCATTTGGAGCCATAGTTCATAGACAAGCTGCGCATAAAAAAAATAATTGCAGCCTTTGCGATTTCATATCACACTAAGAATCATGTTTAAGCGCGATTTTAATGTTATTTTTGGTATCGTGTGATAAATCGTGCAGCCCTACCAAAAACAGCTTATTTGTTTATTGTGGGATTTCAGCATCAGAAACAAGTGAATGGTTTATTTTAATGGCATCTCGGATTGTGTCAGAGGATTATATGTTGGTTCGGAGCATTTTGTTTTGTAAATGAGGCAAGTGTAATGAAGATTTTGCGAAGAAACTTATTTTGAAAGCTGAAGAAGCCAACTGTATTGGATCTGACAGCAGCAGCATCACAAACCATAAGTAAGTGGTTTTATAATGCTTTGTCTGTACATGACAAAAACACTTACTCGTGCAATAGCGAGTGGGCGTTGATCCTATGCAATGACATTAGCCAAACAGAACAGTGGTTAGCCAATCATAACAGACGTTAGCCAAACATAATAGCCTTAATAGAGCCACCCCTTAAAACGGATCATTTCAGACAGAGGATCAAAATGAGTATAAAATAATAGTTTTTCTGCATATATATGTTTTTTGTGCATCCATGTTATGACCCCTTTAATTAAAAATACACTACCGTTCAAAAATTTGAAGTAGGTAAGATTTATTAATTATTTTAATAATAAGCTTCTTTTGCTCAACAGTGCTGCATTTATTTGATTAAAATCGTAATTTTGTGAAACAATTATAATTTAAAATAAAAGTTTTCTATTTTCAAATATTTTAAAGCTGCAGTCCATATATTTTGCCTCTTTGTCGCCATCTCTGTTTGAAACCTGCAATTGCAGTTATATGTGGAATTATCATCTTTACGTGGGTTGTGCTTCAGCGCGGTTCCTCAGCGCAGATGAATCTAATGTTTGCTGTAAGTCACTACATCGGTGTGGATACCGTACTTCGGAATCACAGATTCTACATCTTGGAAGTATGACCAAAATAAGAATTTTCACCGGAAAATGTCACCTGGTCAAGTAATTAACATGTCTACCACTTTTGTTCTGACCAAATCAAGCATTACAATAAATCGCGCTGCCAATGATGATTAAATCTAATGATTACTTAGCTCAGATCACGTCAAACAAATTATTATTGTTATACATTGTTCTCAAATTATTAATGTGAACAACATCAGCATTGCGTGACTGTGTATTTAGTGTGTATTACTGTTAACTGTAGATTTCAATTTCTGTACAGTCTAATCTCTAACGTTAATTTGCCATACCATATAATCCGCCATCCAAACAAGTGTAATTATTGCAGCTGCTGTGAGAAAAGGCTAGAAATGATCCGCTGCCTGCTGTATCCTCAAATGCCATATAGCCTACTAGCTAGGACTCCTTCTTTATGTAAACAAACGTGACATAATGACGCAAAGACGAACAGCTGCATGCCCGAATTTCTCACCAGTACCTCTCTTATTGGAAAAACATTATTACAAGCTTACCGTTGTGAATCAGGCTAAAGTAAGGAGATAGTTTTGAACACTGGCTGGTTATGTACTTGCTCAAAAATGGATTTTAGATCATTTTTAACCAAGAAAAAAAATACGGACTGCCGCTTTAAAATGTATTTATTTCTGTAATGGTAAAGTAGATTTTTTTTTTTTTTGGTGAATAATATGATTTATAAAACAAAAAAGGCTCACATGTACAAAATCCAGATCCTGTCATAATGAGAGTGTGACATAAAATGTGTGCTTAATTGTAATAAAAATAATATACAAAAAAACAACAAAAAAAACATGACAAAACAAATGAATAAAAAAAAATATCAACATGTTGAAGCCTAGGCAGTGACCATTAGGCCATGATGCTAACACTGACAGGAACATGTCTGATTTGTCTTGAGGGAAAACTCTTGCAGAATGTAGTGAGAAGTTTCACAGTTTCACTTTCTGTACACATTTAATGGATGTGTTGTGACCAACAAAGACACTTTGGCCAAGAAGAAAACGTGAAGAGGAAAGAAATGAATGTTGAAATTAATCTTGTGCCATCCTCAGATAGACACAGACACACTAAGATGCCCATACTCACTAATTTATACTACTTTATACCACAAATTAAAAACAAAACAAAACAAAAAAACAGGGAAAATAAGAAAGCTTCATTGAGCATTAAGTGAGAGATGAGAGGAAAAAAACTGAAAAGCAAAGAGAAAGAATATGCTATTTGATAAAGTACTATAAAAGTATTAACATGATTATTAATCTACATACAGTATATTGGTTCATATTTTGGTTGACCACCACCGTGTGTGTGTGCATAAGTGCTGGCTTGTCTCTGTGTTAATATAATTTGTTTAAGCCATCAATATAACATCCCTGCATGACTTGTTTGCGCATATGCACATTCAAAACTACATATTCAACCATCCCTCCCGGCAGGGTCATCTGATGAGTCCGCTGATAGTTTCATGGTGATGACTGCACAGGCTGAAAAGAACCAGTGATGTTAGACTGAAGCATAAAGGGGACATATTTTACACTTCAGAAGCATTTTAATTTTTTCCGCTAAAGTTCACGTGTGTGTGTGTGTGTGTGTGTGTGTGTGTATATATATATATATATATATATATATATATATATATATATATATACACTGCCTGGCCAAAAAAAAGTTGCTGTTTGGATTTTAATAGACAAATACTTAAGAGTCTATGGATGGATCATTAATATAGTGATTATTATGTTTCTAGCATGTTATATGTTTGGCAACATGTTATATGTTCTTTTAACCTTTAAAGATGGAGTGTGTAGCTTTTAATTTCTTAAACAACCATGTATTAAGATGTATCATGGCCATATTCCAGGATGACAATGTCAAGATTCACCAGGGTTAAAATTGTGAAAGAATTGTTAGGAGGGAGCATGAAGAATCATTTTCACACATGAATTGGCACTGACCTTCAATTTTTGGTCCAGATCTTGTATTGACAATGCAAGAGGTGAGCACTCTGTAAAGTCTCCTCCAGCGCATGTTTTGTATTTATGTTTATCTTATCTTTTTGAAAAAAGTGAAAATGATACTGTAATCGTATCAAAATTGGTTGGGTCCCTGGACTTCAGTTTGAAAACCCCTGCTCGGAAGTCGCTGTGGTAAGAAAGTGTCTTCAAAGAACATAAACGAGTAAGACAAAGCAGCAATTAAAATGAGCCATGTGAGAAACCTTTGCATTTGATTTGCTTGAGCTGTCACCTATAAGCATATGAGCTTTCACTCAAAACGGAAGAAACTTGTAAGAGAAGAGAGTTCTCGCGCCTCTTCCTGTCCCACTCGTTGTGTGTGTGTTCGCATTCGCGTGAGCATGTGTGTGTTTCCAAGCAGTGCAACCACACAGACATGTACATGAATTGAAAGCTGCACACCTACACAGAGACACAAAAACCACTGATTTCCAGTCAGCTTACCACACACATGAACACTACACTTATTAAGAAGGCAGACACAAAAGCCACTCATTGCCAGTCAACTAACCACAAAGACAAACATTTGATTCCGGTTGATGTGATGGATTAAGGAGACTGATGTTTGATGTGATTTGGATGGTTGCTTCTGCTGAATTCAGGTCAGATGTCTCTCTGATCTTATGAAGCATTCTTGACCACGACAGCTCACTGTACCCATTAACACTTCCTCTCACACCTGCTCTCTTCACCACCCTATCAATCCTATTGAATATTTGTTGGTTGCTGATACACTCTTAAAAATAAAGACTGCAAAAGGAGGTTTTACAGCCGTAGAAGAACAATTTTTGCTTCTCCCAAAGAATCTTGCAGTGAACAGTTCTTGAAATAACCTTTTTTTTCTTAGTGTGAAGAACATTTTAATAATCTAAAGCAGGAGTGTCCAATCCTGCTCCTAGAGGGACACTGAGCTGCAAAGTTCAGCTCCAACACCAATTTAACACACCTGAACTAGCTCATCAAGGCATACTAGAAACTTGTATAGCTAGTTGGAGCTAAATTCTGCAGGAAGGTGGCCCTCCAGGAATGAGTTTGGATACCCCTGATCTATTACACTATGAAGAACCTTTTGGACAATTGAAATGTTTAATCATGGCCAATGAAGACCCTTTATTTTAAAGGGTTAGTTCACCCAAAAATGAAATTTCTGTCATTAAGTACTCTCCCGATTGTCGTTCCAAACCCGTAAGACCTTCGTTCATCTTCAGAACACAAATTAAGATATTTTTGATGAAATCCGAGGGTATCTGATCCACACATAGGTAGCAACTTCATTGCACCTTTTGACATTTAACATGGTTAAAATAGTCAACATGACTACAGTGGTTCAACCTTAATGTTATGAAGTGACGTGAATACTGCAGGCTTCCTTGTTTACGTCTGAATGCCGACTCATTATTGGCTGGATCCTGTGTCAGCATCACATGCATGCATCGTGCTGCTCACGTGTTCAGCTTCGGCCAATACTGAGTTGGCCTTCGGACATAAACAAGGAAGCCTGCACTGAGTTCACTACGTATGACAACAGTTCAAATTGTTGAATAAAGTCGTGATTTTTGTTTTGTTTTTGCACACAAGAAGTATTCTTGTCGCTTCATAATATTAAGGTTGAACCACTCTAGTCACGATGACTATTTTAACCATGTTTTTAACTACCTTTCTAGACCTCAAAAGGTGCAATGAAGTTGCTACCTATGTGTGGATCAGATACCCTTGGATTTCATCAAAAATATCTTAATTTGTGTTCCGAAGATGAACGAAAGTCTTACGGGTGTGGAACGATATGAGGGTGAGTAATAAATGACAGAAATTTCATTTTTGGGTGAACTAACCCTTTAAGAGTGTATGGATGTTGAATTGTTTCCACACATTTTAGCATTTAGGTCACCATCCTCTAACACTAATCTAAAGAGATAGCAATAGATTATGGCAAATATTTAACCTTTTAGAGGTCTCTTTTTAGGAAAGTGCTTTCTCTTTAAGAGTACATGAGTTGCTGTGCTCAACATTAGCAGCAAATGCATAATTTTTTTTTTTCATTTGAGTTTGTTTCATGGGAAAAAGGTAGTCTTCTTCATCTTTGTCAAATTAAGCAAATTAAGTTGCTTAATTGCATTAATAACATGATATGCAAATTAATTCAATGAATTACATTTCATTTTCAAGTCAGTCCAGGAACATTTTCTAGGTATCTTTCTTAAAGTGTTCAATTTGGAATGTAGTTTAATTAGACTGATGACATTATATCATTGTAAATTAACTGTAATTAAATGTATTAATAAAATCAGACCATGTATATATTTTAGACATTTTTCTTGTAAAGTCAGGCCATGTAAATAATTTAGGTATTTTTCTTGTTGTGTTTTAATTTGGAATATCAATCGATTCATTAGTTTGACTGAATTACATGTTTGTGTCACATCTGTTGCATGAAGAAGGCAATATCATTAAATAGTCTTTAAAGTCCCCATGCATGAAATCAAAATAGTTTTTGGCTTTTTTTCAAATGCCAATTTAAAGCGTCCAGCCCCCTACATTATAGATAGACAATGAAGCTGCGGCTAAAACAGTAACTTGTTGATAGGGAATAATTTAGACAGTGTAAATATGCTGTCCACTGGGGCGAATGAAATCTGGTTTCATGTTAGTGTCACGTGTACCGCTGCAGCGCACACACAGTCTGCTCCGGTCCAGAGACACAAGAGTACAGAGTGGATCATATGCGTGAGTCGGTGCAAAACAGAAAACATATCGGAGCCATTTGAATTCTGCACAGAATGCTATATTTTAAAGCCATATGGAGGAGATCAGTTGGAGAAACGGTTAGAGATTAGGAGGAAACTGTGGCTCAACGGCTCTGGCCAAGCTGTGATATAAACAAAACGCTATTGGCTATTTTAAAAAAGGGGAGGAGCTGTTCAATATGTCCCGCCTGTCTTCCTGTTTCATCAACACATTGAATAAAGTTGCATGTCACTTCAGTGGGACTTTAATAAACAAAGAAAACATACAAGAGAAATATCTACATCAACCACACAGCAAAACAAAGATGATAACTGCCAAAGAACTGGTATATATACACAAGGGGACTAAATGAGACACAGCTGTGTCTGAGTAACCAAGTAAAATAAAGAAAAAACCAAAACACAGGAACAAAAAGACAAATAAACTAAAAATAATCCTCACAGAGATGCAAATTAATCACAATTAATAGGATAAATCCAAAAAATGTTTGTGTGTCTGCATGTCCTTTGATCATCGTGTCACATAACGCAGCGTCGCACACAGAATGTGACCACACATGTAGTCCTAAGGTCAGTGGCCTGTTGCACAAAGCCAGTTTCAGTTTCTACCCATGTAAGTTCAAGATTAGTTTGAGCAAACTCTGTTTTTTCTGGCTCATGAAGGTGGATTGGTTTTTAGCGGGTTTCTTTGCTATGGTAACTTACACTACACAGCTAATCTGCTCCGGAGCAGGTTTTATTCTGAGTTAGAGATCACAAACCAAAACTCAACCAATCAGGTGTGAGTAAAGTGACATATATCTTATGCAATAAAGCCACTCCCCCTGTATCTCTCACTCTAAAAATTTAATCAGTTTATAGCGAAAAAATGTAAAGACAAAATTGCTCATCTTTTGCTGTTAATTATTTATTATATTTATATTAAATAAATAATAATTATGTATAATTCAGACATATTCACATAATTATTATATTAATTGACAATATTAAACTTTGCTTTTAAATTAAAATAAATATAATACATGCAGTAATATATAAAGCTTTAAAACAGGTTAAGCTAACATGTATTCTTTTGAGCTATTTGTGATACTATATAAATGATTAGGCCTATTTCTTAGATTCATGTATTGATATAGTCAGATGTTTTCATTCAGTTGCCTTCTCAAAGATTTACTCAATTACACACATGTTCCGTGTGATTGGCTGTTTGCAGCACGTGTCACACTTTCAGGTGCATGTGCTTCAGAGTTAATCGCAAACCCTGGATCAAACCTGAGTTGACAGAGAACGTTTATACCGAGCTTTGTGAGCCCGTTGAGCCTGATCTAAACCAGTTTGGATTTATCTGGATTTGTCTACTCTGAAACTCAGAGTTTGTTCAACTAGCTTCATTCAACAGGCCACTGAGCTTTGAGATTATAAGGACCAAATAAGGTTTTCAGTGGAGCTCTGAACATCATACATAATACATCCGAAGAAGCCATTTTACATGAAGATACTCTTCTACACTTCTCATCTGCATTTAACTACAGTGCCTTGTTCCCTTGAGGCTTAAACACAGATCAAGCTGTGATTCCATCACATTGTGAATTCTGGACTTTCTCTCCTGTTGAGAGCAGTATGTTTAAAACAACAGAAACTACCATCTTATGCTTGTTTGTTTCTACTGGGGCACCTCAAGGTACTGTGATCCTCCCAGTTCTATTGCAAGTACACATAATATGAGGAATTCAGATAAGAACTGTTAAATTGTAGATGATAGAAGTCAATATGGTCGCAAGCTTCGTCGTTACTGACACAATTCAATAAAACTTGCGACTATAGTTGATTAACAATGCTTTTGGGAAACACCCCAGGTAAGTTCGAGATTAGTTTGAACAAACCCTGTTTTTCCGGGCTCAAGACGGTGAACTGTTTTTAGCTGCAAGGCTAAGCAGGATTTATTATGGGTTAGAGATCACAAACAAAAACTGGACAAATCAGCTGTGAGCAAAGTGACATATATCTGATGCAATAAAGCGACTCCCCCTGTATCTCTCGCTCCAAATTAAAGCAGTTTATAGTGAAAACATTTTAGAGACAAAATTGCTTGTCTTTTGCTGCTAATTATTTAATATATTTATATTATATGAATTAAAATGATGTATGACTCATATAATATATTTATATAATTATAGTAACTGAAAATGAATATT
The DNA here is from genome assembly GCA_003731715.1 of Anabarilius grahami. Classification (NCBI taxonomy): domain Eukaryota; kingdom Metazoa; phylum Chordata; class Actinopteri; order Cypriniformes; family Xenocyprididae; genus Anabarilius; species Anabarilius grahami. The sequence goes on along the minus strand of RJVU01053643.1, from coordinate 2,848,700 downwards.
AAACTTTAAATATATAAATACAATCTTTAATATATAAAGTTTTTCAACAGACTAAGCTTGCGTGTATTTGTCTGAGCTCTTTGTAAACCTATATAAATTATTATTAAAATTCACTTGATACGTGCATTTATATTTTCATTCAGCTGCCTTCTCAAACTCTTGCTCTTTCTCTTGTATTTACATTTATAAATTCTTGATATTCTTTATAACAATCTCTTAATCTCTTAATTAATCTCTCTTGCGAGAAGTGAATCAAACTGACGTCAGAGATGGTCTTATTATTGGGAGATACGAGGGTCATTGGCTCTACAATTGGAGAAAGTATAGTGGCTAACTTGGATCACGTGTTCCTTGATAACCAATCACATTAATCACATTACAGCCTTGATGTCCCTGAATTTCATTCAGAGTTGTTCGAGGGTCAATCACTGTTTGCTGGATACCATAGAAATGAATGAGAAACTGAATCCTACCAGTCATGCAATTTTTAAACTATAAAAATAGATCAATCCAAAACTAATATTTAAGAGCAAACATGTTAAAGTTTAGTCGATGTGTTGTTGATTCATTAAATGAAAAGCCATTTTCCCACAAAAGCAGTTTATTCAGGGTAGTGAAGCCTCTCCTCCATTGACATCCATAAAAAAAACGGCCTCTGGTCTCCTCCCTGCCTACCACAGCGTTGCGCTATTTTGTGCTAACCTGCAAGGCTTGCCTTCAAGAGGCTTTGCTGAAGCTCTCCATGTTCGCTGCTGGTCACACTTTCAGGTTCATGTGCTCTAGAGTTAATCACAAACTCTGGATCAAACCCTGAGTTGAAAGAATGATTATACTGAGCGTTGGGAGCCTGCTGAACCTGATCTAAACCAGGTTGAATTTGTTTGGTTTTGTCAACTCTAAACCTATTCTGAAACTCAGAGTTTGTTAGCTTCATGCAACAGGCCTCTGGAAACCAAAGAACGGGGTGTGGAGGGTGCAGATAAAAAGTGTGGTTAAGGTTAGAGCTGCACGATTAATCATATCGCAATCGCAATCGCGATGTCAAGCTTGTGCGATTATATGACGCAAAATGCTGCGATTTTATGAAATAAAATAATAATAATTTAATAAATAAATAAATAAATAAATACATGTGTGGACACGACAACCCATTTTCTGAGAGCTGTTTGCCCATTTTATACACCGCTAATAAAAAGAAGAGCAGTCAGTTTCAGTTTAGGCAGTGGCACGTGTGGCGCGCATGGTCATGTCACGACTTTTCCCGGTGTGCAGCGCAGAGAACGCGTAAAGATGGACGCGGAGCAAACGGGTCCTCAATGCACTTGGATGGACACATACACGCATTATGTCAATCAAAATACCCCTCTCGGCAAGTATTCTCGTAAACATTCGGTTATGTCTTAATTGAACGAGGTGAGAATTCGGATGTGTATCTGTCGGATGTGAACGTGCATAGGGTCTTACTCTTAAAGTGACAGCAACCTATAAATACCTGCTGTTGTCTGTCATGTAAATCAAACAACAAAACACAGCTTTAACAAAGATTAATCTATATTAAATTTATACAGTGAACAGTGTCATTTTACATTTAATTATTACATTTCTGTGCTTGAAAATTAATACTACAGTTAGACCTTATACTTTATTTGTAACTTTATGTAGTATTTATCTATGCTTGTTGTGATTGGTGTACAGTATTTGTTCTTTTTACAGTCTGTTCACTTGCCTTTAATAATGTATTACTTAGGCTAGTAGTTTATGCTGTGGTATCAGAATAGTTTAAGTAGGCTAAGTAATAAATGCAAAGTTAAGTTGCCCCCTATCCAAATTTTTTTTTGTGCTGATCCGAAAAATGATCCGATCCGTGACGTCATAACCATGATGTGATCCGAACCGTGAGTTTTGCGATCCATTGAACCACTACAGATTAATAAAGAAACAAACATCTTAAATGGGATTATAACAAGTTTGCAGTAATGCAAAAATGTTATTTAATTTTGTAAAAATATTTTAATTTGAAAACGCTGTGCATTAGTTTGTTTTTGTTGCTATTTTGAGTTGAGAAATACACATTTCAGCATTATCAGTAATCTGTGTGTGCATTTTCATTGAGAACCAAGCAAGATGACTCATGATACTATTTGTTTAGTATATCGCTATCGCATATCGCAATCGCAATATTGACCTCAATAATCGCAATATGACATTTTCCCCAAATCGTGCAGCCCTAGTTAAGGTACAACATGGATAAGCAGCGGCAATTAAAATGACATTTTATTGACCTCTTGGTTTCTATTTCTGCAGAATCACACTTGGTAGCTTTGCCCACAGTAAAATCTCAACGGTTGAAAGTCCCACAACACATAGCTGTATATTAAACATAAAATATATTCTGCATCACATCTAGTTGGGGAACAGTGCTATAGCCAATATCTGTAAATCTATAATATGAACAATGTATAAAGCAAAATTCTACATAGGAATCAAAAAGTCCCAAAAACTTAAAGGGACAGTTCACCCCAAAATTAAAATTCTGTCATCATTTACTCACCCTCAAGTTGTTCCAAATGATGACAGAATTTTAATTTTTGGGCGAACTATCCCTTTAAGGTCAGTAGTCTCAAAAAGTTAACTGCAAAATATACGGATCTTACACTCAAGGAAGACAAAACAAGCAAACAAACAAACAAACAACACATTTTTAAGGCTCAAACAGAGTGAAAATGTAAGTAAATAACTAAATAAACCATAACTAAATTAATAGTAAAAGTTAGGCTGTGTATCAGGCCCTGTGGCCTTCCTTGGCTTCATGACCTTTACGACCGCTTAGCTGTGGAGGAGGCTAAGAAAATAAAATACACAAACAGTACACTTCTCAAATACCTTGAACCTCCACCTTCAGGGAGGAGGTAGATAATTCCTCCGCTCAGTAAAAACAAATTACAAAGGCATTTTTTCATTCCTGTAACTATAAGCCTTTACATAAGGACAATGCCAAACTCTGTGAGGGGAGGTGTGCACTGGGGGAACTGAGTGCATATTGTCAGTCCTGATTTAATTATGCTCTATGATTATGATACTTAATTATGCTTTGTCTAGTATTTGTCTTATGGGTTATAATGTGCGCCAAAGTCAATGGGCAGTAAACGGTATTGTATTTTATCATAACATTTTATAGATACATAGATAATTTTCTATTTTCATTTACTTCATTTTACAATATAATAATATAATATATTAGAATCTGTATCAGCCTGTGGTTTTTAGCCATAATCTGAAATGATGAATCGATTTGGGCATTTTTAGTTGATACTGATACTTGTTTTTTGTTTGTTTTGTGTTATTTTATTTTAAACAGACACACATTGCTGCATCCTTTAATTTTTATAATCTTATAATGCATAAAAATGAATTCAAAAAATATTTAATAACTACTATATTAATATTTAATATAATCTTTAAGTATCATCATAATAATCTTATTTATTAATGCCATTTTGAGATAATTATTTTATATTAAAAAAACAGTTTGTTCCTGAATCACAATAACATGTAGATGAAATTTAATTGTCTGTTAAAAGTGTTAAACTTAATTAAAACGTGTACACTGCTATGCAAACAGTAACTCAAACTCAAGGTAATAGTTTTAGTTCCCTTTCGATTTTGGGTACTTTGACATTACGTCAGAAGCTGACGCTATGGGGAAACACCTTTCTCCTCAGCTTCTGACATAATGTCTCGTTCTCTCATCTCAGAGAACTGAGGCTGCGTTTAGTAACCAGAGACATTTTTTCCATCATTACATCATAATAACAGCAACAAAAAAACAATAGCAATCACATCACAATAGGAATCACATTGCAATTATAATCACACCAAAATAAACAAGACAATCAATCACACACAGGTATGGGTCACTGACAAATAAAGCTTCAAAAAAGTTTTTTTTTAAAAAATCTTTTCAAAATGGATGTAAATGCATATTTTTGAGTCAGGAACAATGTGTTTAAACAAGTTTCAGTTGTTAAATAACATTTCAAAGTGTTTACATTTTTGACTGTTTTACTGTCTGGTGGTACAACCAAATATTTGTAAATATTCCTAATTTAATTTATAAGTAAAATCTTAGCAAAGTAACCCTCAAAGTTAGAGTGTCTACAGTGCACATTATTATTTTGTGTTTTTGTATTTTATTCATATTAATTTATAATTATTGCATTCGTGACCAGGTATTTATGTACTGTAGTATGTTTAGCATGTGATTTTACTTTTACAAGTACAATACAAGTATGATTTTAAGGACAGAAAAACAATCATACAAGTATGCCAGTAAATGCATTCAATACTATAACTATTCACAAACTAGTTTTCAACAATTTGTTCACTTTGACCAATTATTTGTTGGTTTAAATCAAGAATTTACATGGTTGCACCATCTGATTTTTATTTATTTATTTATTTTTTTCATTTCAAATTACATGCAAAAAAAAATAAAAATACAAGTGTTTTAGTCAACAGAATCTATTAAAGTAAATGTAGTAAATTGATCAAAAACAGAATAAATCTCATGACATCACATTCAGAACAAACGGATAGGCTGATACAACTTCAGATACAACTGGAATTGGCTGATTTGTTAGAAACACTGGAATTGATTGCGATTGAATAACAACAAAACCCTGTTTTATATCAATACAAAGAGAATTTGATTCAAAGAATTTTAAATTAAAAATTAAAAATGCATTCATCAAAATGTTTAAAACATTAAATCCATAAGAACTTTAATGGAACACTATAAAATAACTACAAAACAAGATTCATCACCTCTCTCTTTTTTTTTTTAAGATATGCTTCTCTTGCTGTCAGATCAATATCTGTTATTAATATCTTAATATGCCATGTACTAATGCTACTATGTACTAACATTTAAATTAATCATTTGATACAGTGCACTTATTGTGTACATATCCATTTAACATTGTACTTATATTTTTAAAAAAATGCCTGCATATTACCTTTATAATTAATTTCTGTAATGAAATTACACATATCACTAAACACGTCCTATCCTTACCCGTATCCCACGTTAATAGCAGCACAAGTGTTTTGCAAAACAACATGAACAAGTATATCATACCTAACATTTTTATGCGAGTACACAGTAGTCAAAGACACCTAATATAAAGTGACCAATTTTTCTTTACTTGATATGATAGTGGCATCTAAAATTATTTAAAAATTGTCATAAAAATAATTAAAAGTGTAAAAGATCTTTAATTTAAAACTAACATTTTAGAGCATTCATAAAAAATAGAATAATAGACAATCTTAGCTTAAATGAATTATTTATTTAGCTTAAATATATATTTTTTTATTTCATATAGGGATATTCATTGCAGTTGCACCACCTGACAGATAATTATACATTGAACAGGCTTCTACTAAGGTTTACGATATAATAACATTTTCCTAGTTTTACATTGGTTGTACCACCTGACATGGAAAGTGTACAAACCTACTCATACTTGAAAGTAGCTATTTTTATCAGTATTTGAGAAAGATCTACAAACCTTTTCTCTCTGCAACAAGGATCAATTGGGGTCCTCTGGATGCTGCATTATCATGCTTACTGTTATTACCTTTGCAATTCATATTAAAAGACCCATGTTTGCAGTTGTGCCACCCTGACATTTTGGGGCTTTAAGATACCAAAACATAAAAAATATTTATTATTTGAACGTACTCAAAATGAATTCAAACTAAATAGGTTTTATAGAATAAAGCGATACATGTCATGAATTTATCAAATTATTTTAAAAGGAAATAAGGCACTTCATGTAAAAAAAAAATATGCACGTCATGTCATTGAACCATATGCAGACATTTATTTTACCTCTTATCTCAAGCTCTCTGTTACCATCTAAGAACAGGAACTTCTGGAGAGGAAACCCGGAAAACCTGCAGAAAGAGAGAAGAACTGTATGAACCCTTTTGTCTTCGCATGTGCAGTTTTGAGTAAAGAAAAAAAAAACATTGAGAAGTACACATTTCTGTATGAAAAAGTTCACAATGCAACAGTCCTATTTAATTGAACAGAGATACACACACTAAACATGCGAGGTAAGAGTTTAAGGTCTGCAAGACTGTTACTTCCTCTCAGTCTGTTGTTCTTTTCTCAGAGGGAAAGAAAATCTAAGAGAGAGAGAGAGAGAGAGAAAGAGGAATATGTCCACTGACAGTTGAAGCATTAAATGTGAAGCATTAAATCTTGATCTACGGTTACTGGGTGCATTCACAGCCCACAGACGCTGAATGGGGAAACTAAAGGACACACACATCCTCTGGAAAGAGAAATCAACTGATTGGACAACTGAACATATGCAAAATGAACACTCATATTGAATCACTTGAATAAATGCAAAATGTAGTTCTTTTCTCAAAACCAAGACAACAACAAAAAAACAGCAGTGTAGGATTTAGTGCATTCTGCAATGATCCCTGAAAATCGCCTGAGTGTCTGCCATGAACTAAGACTATGACTTATCTCTTCTAAATCAAATATATGACCAGCTTCAGTCAGTTTTGGCCGTGTATTTTCTGCACTGCACCAGATGAGAGCAGGGTTCAAAACAAACACTTGCCAAGCACCAATAGTAAATAAAGTTGCTCGCCAATTGGCAGATAATTTTATTTGAAACGGCATGGTTTAAATCACATGGTAAGAATGAGATTCAACCCTCGCTTATGTAAGAGACATGCTTGATTTAAATGAAACACTCTGCTGAAGAAAACACATGTGCCTTCTTCTAGGATGCCTTGAGTAATTTTTTCTCCAGAGCTACACATACGTGGAATATTCCTCACATTCAACTTTCAAAATGAAAAGGAATAAAATCACAATGTGTCTTCTTCACTTTTTTGTGCAATTTCAATGACAGATGGAGCTGTCGCTAGCTTGTTTACGATGCTGCAAGTGACACAATTACCTGCCCGATTTGTCACTAATATACAGTACAAGGAAACATCTACATAATCAGTCAAAATCTATTTCAAATATATTATATAACATACAGTTAAAAATACACTTCAAGTGAGTGACATTGTAAGAATCAATGAAATTTGTGTGCAGTTTCATCTCTCAGGACATTCATCTATAGATAACTCCATCTCCAAAAAATAATGTTTTGATCAACAGCTATCGACAACTCAGTCAACATCTATCCCTTTGGACACAAAGCATGAAACCCAAAGGTACAGATTCTTGCACATTTTCAACACAACTTACTTTAGAAAGCCAGCCAGGGTTAGACCTCATGGGAAGGATTATGTAATCTTAAAGAGAAACTCTCTCTTGACAGAGGCCATGGTAAGATAAGAGGGAATCCATGTAGAAAACCATGCACGACAGATGTTAATGAGGCGAGGAGGGGAAGTTTGTGCGTGATCTGATATGATAGCACAGAGAGAAGAACACGAACATAAACATTTGTGTGTGTGAATGCTCGTGTGTGAGGAGGAACAGATAAGCAGGAGATAATAAAAACACTGCTTCAGATGGAAAAGTGGCATTTGTATGTAGTGTCATATGGTGACCAGTTTATACAGAGTGAACTGTCACACATATTAACACAAAAACACTCATCCGACACTTCACAGGCTGCTAGAGGGGCTGAGGGCAGTTTTCTTAAGGGGTAATGTTCAAACAACCAAAAACACACACACACACACACACCATCTGTGTGTGCGCATTTATTGACGGCCGCACAAAGACAACCCTAAAGCTGTCGCGTCACTCAAACTGCGCAAATACTTTCAAGCTGATATCCAAAAGAGCATTCCTCTCTCTCTTACGCTCTTCCATCCCTCCAGCTATAAAGGCTAATATGATGAACCAACACCAAATGAACCCGCCACCATTTCCACACTGACTAACGCTCGCTTTCTCTACGGGAGGATGAATAAAAGCATATTTATGGCCGGTGAGGATATAGAAATCCTGACAGCAGGGAGGGACTGGTGCCAGCTGACCTTATGCAACAACAACAACAACAATTTATACACACATTCCAAGCTCAGTTCTCTTCAGATGTAGTTCTTGCATTCTGGGAGTAAATGAGCCATTTTTCCTCTCGATCTGATGACAGAAGTTAAACTAATGGTGCAAAGAATAAAAGAAGAGTGAAATAATAAAAGAGTACTTTTCTCTTTAAAGAAATAATTCAGCTGTTATGTACTCGTATCTGAAACCGTTTGATGTTCTTTCTTCCTTGGACCACCAAAGGAGATCTTTTACATACAGTGAATGTGAATAGTGGCCAGCAGCTAAGCTTTAAAAAGACAAAAAAGCAACATAAAAAAATAGCATAAAAGTGTGTCATCTTTTTAAGTCATTTGATAGCTAACATGCTAAAATTAAATTTAACATACTGAAAATCCTTCCACATGAGCTTAATTTGTTTATTAGTGAATACCAATTTTCTGGTGCTTTTTGTCACCATTCATGTTTATTATATGAAAAAGAGTAGAGTGAACATTCTGCAAACCATCTCCTTTTGCGGTTGCATGGAAGAAAGAATGTCATACGAGTTTAGAAAGACATGAGGGTAAATAATAAAAGAATTTCATTTTCTGGGTGAACCAGTTTTTTAAATGAAAAATCTACTGACCACATATAAAAACAAACCATCCCAGTTAAAGGGACAACAGAGCACTGTAATAAATAAACATGGACACGAAAATGACACAGTACAGTTAATTCAGCAATCAGCACCCAAGTTCTACTCTAATAAATGGAATATGAATCACAGCGTTTTGTTTGACTTCATCCTAAAAAACAATCAAAAGTGGTACTTGAACTACTGAATCTTATAGTCCCACATATNTCTATAGTTATTAAGTAATTTGTATCTCTGATATGTCAAAAACACGAAACGTTTCTTGTCTCATCACATTCAGTTATGAATCACATTAATCATATCATGTTAATCAAATAATAGCATGTTTTCAATTCAAAACGGCGAAATTTTACAAAAAAGTTGAGTAGTTTGCATCACTGGATATTACTGTCAGTTGCTAAATATTTCAATCATAAAACAGTCGTCAAATATTAAATATTTAGCTACTTATTTGCCACGCTCCCTTTAACTGCTAAAACGAAAGCATCACATTGGAATTCGCACTCTTCTTTCTTCAGTGAACAGTAAGCCCCGCCTTCTTTGATTTGATTGGCCAGCTCACTCATTCTGACAGTGATGAGCACTGTTGAGGCAGACCAGCCTAAAAATTTAACTTTTAAAACTTTTTTTGTCATCCTCACAACAAACAGAGAGGTGCATAATGGAGTACAGCAGAGCAGCATCAATAATATCAAATATTGGGGGGGACAATTTGGTAATTTCTAATTATTAGGGGGAACTGTCCCCCTCAGTGTCTATGGTGGTTACAGCCCTGGTTCATACACCAAGACTACAAGAAGTCCATTTAAACAAATAATAGTTTGTTGAACAAACTTAATCAATTTAGGTTCTTTTCAAGAATTTGTTCAGTGAACTTAATTGAAGCAAAAAATAATTAGTTTGGACTAATTTATTGTAGTCTTGACTTAAATTCATCAAGTTGTTGTGGTTACCATTGTGGTGAAGAGCAAAGCCTGTGCTTAGGTTGTGGGAAGCTGTTGTGCACATGAGAGATCCATGATTGTCTGATGGGGGGCGGGGCCATAGACTGTACACAGATGCTTTATCTGTGTATGAAAAAGAGCAGCACTGTAATCAACTAATCTTACTTCAATTTACAATAAATAACTAGTCTGGAACATGTTCATACATAACTTTTTATAGCTATAGCATGTGATAATGAACAAGAAGTAACCTTTCACTGCATTGATGCCAACAAAGCTACATGCACGATAGTTTAATGTCGCCACCCACAACCTAACAACAAGCTCTACTCTTCAGCACAGTGATAACTACAAAAATCTTTTACATGTCCAGCATAACTGAACATTAAACACTAAAAAGCCTTTCCCTTTACTAAAAACAAACAAACACATTAAACAGCACTTAATTTCAACATTTAATCTTCTTATCTATCCCTATGCAAAGCATGCTGGGAACTAGAAATCCACTGCCCAGTTTCAGTCAATGCAACAGAAATGATTCATGTAGTCCCAACACAAATAGTTTGAGTTAACTTAACATTTTACAAATTTCATTTCATTTAACAATTGAGTGCAAATGACAATTAAGTAAAAAACTAAAGATTTGTGTTGTTTCAGCTTATTTTATTTAAATGAACTGAGCAAACAGCTAGAATCTTTTTTTTTTTTTTTTTTTTTTTTTTNTTTTTTTTTTTTTTTTTTTTTGTTTTGAATGGGAGAAGGATTATGAGAATAACCAAATGAACCAAAAGCCTCGGTCTCACAGCCCTCCATTACAAGAAGTCAGGTTGCCAGGAAGGAAAATGATCATAGAAACAAAACAATTTATATGAATGAGCTCAAGCACTACTGTTTATCTGACTTCATGCAGACTTCTTCCACATTAAACATGTTAAAGTGAAAAGCAGAACAAAGCAGTAAAACAAGATTGCTATGTTGAAATCATTAGAAAGTAAGTTCACGACACAACCAGACAAAGGAAAAGTTAAAATCCACATCATTTTTGAGCTTCTATAAAATGTAATCAACCAGAAATTCCCTCTGGAAGATATGAAGACAGTTTATTTACTGGTTACGATTTATAAAACTCGTCAGAACAGAATCTGTGTCTGTTTGTGTGTGTTCAGTATCATTAGTCTAAATCCTGATTAAAAGGTCAGTCTATCTGAGCGAACACAGGCAGTGACTCATGCCTGTGTGTGAGCTGATGTGTGTGTGTGTGTGTGTGTTTGCATACCATCTGCCATTGCATATCTGATCAAGTTAGACAAACCCTCCAGAGAGTCCCTCATGACATCTATAAATACCTTGGTCTCTAAAATACCCTAAAACAATATACAAGCAAGATTATTTCCAAGATTGAAAAGAAAAAGTCAGAAAATCAACACACAGGAATGCATATGTCACACATATGATGCAGATTAATCTGTGAGAAGATAATGCAAGCATCAAACTTCCTGTGCAGGTAACAATAGCAAACGACTCAACCGCTGTAATCGCCACGCCTACCACTAACCTCCGGTTGCCATGACGATGTAGCGCTTGTGAAAGGTGCATTAGGCCTAGAGGCTATCAGCCAGTCGCACTAACTCGCTAAGAAAACAACAAACACACACACACACACACACACAAGAAAACAAGAACACTTACAGGCAGTTTGTTTCTGGGATGCGAATGAAAAAATTGTTTTTTATGAAACTGCCCTGATTACCTGATCTTATATCCATTAGCACACAGTATGGAATCTGCTTTTCACATTTTTATGCAAATGCTTAGAGCTGCTATGAGTGCAGAGAAGAACTGAGAGGAAAAATTTTCCATCTGTGGTGAAAAACATACATTTGTGCTTCATGGATGGATGGATGGATGGATGGATAATTAACTGGGAAAATGACAGAGAACATGGAAGTCCGAAGGTTAAGTGTTTAAACTCAGTGATCCTCAGATAGACAGACAGATGTATGAATGGCTTGAATTGTTCTGTGAAGTGATTACATTAAAGCACAGGAGGAACACAAAACAACAGATGTCTCATTCACTCTTTTACTGAATCTGAAGAGCATCACGGTTATTCATTCCCTGTAATCAACACAGAAACACATGAAATATAGCCAAAATGGGGAAATTATTAGCCTAGTATCCTCCTGGGACCCAGGAATAGACTTTCGTCCTCTGCAGTGGACATTATATTGTTGTGAATTTCTCTGACATCATACATGTCACAGTTTTAAGTCTGAATGTCCTGTAAAGAGCACATTCAGGGCTTTTTTTTTTTTTTTTTTAGAGATTCCAAATGTTCGGAAGTTTCACAATGACAATTTCTTCTCGGTTTTTAAAAACGACTGACATTCATTTAGTGATCAAATTTAACACTCTTATGGAAATATAATAACATTTTGTTATTATCATTTAAATCAGACTACTTTTCAAATTGTTTGTCAAAAATTAACATCTGTTCAAATGTTCTGGGGTTTCTCTAATCAAAATATGACTTTCTGTTACGAAACAGGACATTGATTTCATACATGTCCACTGTAGAAGACATCAGGACTTACAACATTGGCATTTTGGGAGACACAACAAGTGAATAGGGAAAAAAAGGTAACACTTTATTTTAGGGTCTTGTTGCTAGTTGCTTATTATCATGCATATTACTAGAATATTGGTTGTTTATTAGTACTTATTAAGCACATATTATGCCTTATTCTGCATGACCTTATTCTACATTCTTAATCCTACCCAATACCTAAACTTAACAACTAACTTACTAATTATTAATAAGCAGTAAATTAGGAGTTTATTGAGAGAAAAATCAGAGTTAATAGTGAATATTTGTTCCCTATACTAAAGTGTTACCAAATAAATTATATTTCAATATTCCTATTAATTATTAGATATTATTATGAAAATGTTGCCAATAATTACTCCCATTATTACACTTCTTTTTTTCATTACATGTTGCCCCAAGAATACATTAATATGCAAATTAGATACAGCGTATAGATGCATTGTATATAATGGGAAAACACGTTTATGGCAATTTTACACACATATTGCATACAGCAAAATGGTCTATCAAATCATTCTGTTATATCTTTCATAACATAGTTGACAATCATCTTTTTTCAAAGCTTGTTATAAAATATCCTGAAACATAAAAATTGATTGGTGATTTAAATCCCATTGTTTTTGCCTATTCATGTCTATTCACGTCTTTTGTTTTTCTTTTTTTTTTAAATTGAGTCCTTGTGTCCTCTACAGAGGACAAAGCATAACATATGAATAAAATATAATTTGTCAAAATTGTTTTCATGTCATAAACAATGTAATGACATTAAAAAATACTAAATTCACAAAACTCACAAAAAAAGGATATTCTAAATGATCAATGTTTAATGACTTTCTAGCTAAGCAATGTACGTTGACACATTGATTTCACTGCGCTATTCCCCAGTTCATCTGTAATGCTTTAAAGACAATAAGGGCTCTCTTGAGCCCTATTAAGACCAAGGCCAAAGTGACTGTAATAGGGATGCTCATTCATTCATGTAATTAGTCTAGTGAATGGATTGTTTTCTTGAGACTAGGTGGACAGCAACATCACAGTGCTTGAAACAGGGTGGACACAAATGTATCTGTCTCGTTATCACCATTAATAACACAAACCACCATCATGACAGACCTTGTACACTCATCCCAGCATCTGCAAACAGCAAACTGAACGACAACAAACCTTTGCATTAGGAGCAGGTTGAGTTAAAGGTCCTATTAGCTTGTGCCATCTAGAGTTTCATGACAGAACTTTGTATTGTATTTACATTTTGAAAAAGCTGCTGAATTTTTTTAAGTGATGTTTTTATATGTATATATATATATATATATATATTACTGCTCTTCCATATATATATGAGTCATTGACGAATAAGGTTTTTAATATTGTAAAATAATGGAGATATAATTAATTTTGAAGTTGTATTAAGTGTTAACAATGAGATTATGTGTTTTTTATAAATCAATTAACACTGGTTTTGTATTTTTTTACAAGATGGACAAAATTTATCACAAAAAAAGTCATTCGGTTTAACCAAAATTTCAGTTTACCGAATGACACTTTTGGTTATCGATATTTTCAAAAAATGCTAACAGGCTGATATCTAGCTAACAAAAGGACAATCAAACATTTAGTACAAGTTTTTAAAATATTACAACATTTAAAAGAGAGTTAGTTACTTTGCTTCACCACCGTGTGGTCCTTTGCAGGTGTCTGAATGATGTCACATCCTGTTACATGATATTGACTAGGGCTGGGCGATATGGCTGACAACTGTATCACGATATCNGAACTGGATGGAGCGGTTTAAGATTTGCTTCTGTAATACGAATTTGCGAAGAATAAAAAATATCGAATGTTTTATCGAACACATTTTTTATTGATATCGATCACGTGTCTATCGCGATACATATCGTTATCGTTTTATCGCCCAGCCCTAATATTGACCGCATGACTTGATCCAAAATGGTCCCTTTATATTGGTTACTCCGAATGACATCAATTAAATTAATTTTTCCAGACATTCTTTCTCATAACAAAACGACTTCTACATATATTTGTAATACCCTTTTGCACTATGTTGATATATGATGTTATAAAATCATGCCAGAATAAAAAAATATATACATTTATTACATTTTAAGATATTTTTATCACAAATGAAGTAGCTGTACTGGCCTTTGGACGGTTAAACCGAATGACCTCTTGACACTTCAAAATCTTTAAAATACCTTTATGTACCAAAATATAATTAAAACCGTTTGGATTCAATAAAATAGATCTAGTTGTACTACCTTACATACTTTGGATATCAAATCTTTGTTTTTTTATTATTATTAAGGCCTTTGGACAAAAAATGACGCGTCACGGCACTGACCCATATATATGTGTGTGTGTATATATATATATATACTACTAAGAGTGCACTAAACACAGCAAAGAGAAGTAGCATTCGCCTGAGGAGGTAACCATAGAAACGGTAGGCTACTCTAGCACTTTCTGTTAGGATCAATAAAATGAATTCAAGAAAACATAATTACTGTCATTATTTACAGCTTTGTCATTTTAAACATCAAAAATGTATCAAAACCGTTTAGTTCTTAGTTTAGAATGTCTTTAAGCAAGCTGAAGATTAGTTACCTAGTGAAAGTCACTAAATAATTCACACGCTTACTAATGCTTCGACTAAAAATAATTTATGATAATAAAATAAAATACAAATATAAAATAAAAATAATTCATTATTATTCTTAAATTGCCTTTTACTCAATATTTGAGTTTCTGTTTAAACAGAAGCATTATTGGATTTTTAAATTGCTGATATGTTTTAGGCATCAGGTCAAGAATGTAATTCAGAAAATGTCAATGACTGTGGATGAGCAACTTGAAGCAAGCTGTTATTTGTCTATAGCAGGAAGGGTCTCGGCCAAATGAGCAGCATTCCAGTGACGTTTATGAGACCCATCATACTGTTTATTGGGATGCTGAGACTGACTGTGCCAAAAGCTGTGGAACTTCAGTACTTAATAGCCAAATTATCTTCATTAGCTCTAAATTTAGTGTTCTGGGTGGGACAACAACGGCAGATATTTAGCAAGACTGGTATGTGGTGTGTGTCTCTGTGCATTTGTGTCTGCTGATCTATTAACAGGTCCTTTGTGAAGCTTATTTTAAACCTCACACACTTTTTAAAGACATCAGATCATGTTTCTGTGTGTTATGTGTGTGAGGGGGACAAGTAGATGTGTATGGTACAGAAAATGTCTCTATGTGCATATGTTACAGAATGTGATTTCCATTGAACTTCCATTGAACTAGATTAGTCTGCAGGTGTAGCAACCTGTTAGTAAAGCATCTTATAAATGCATTCAAGACAAACTGAGGATTTCATAGTGTTTCATTCCAAAGCAACTGTATTAAATATGGACAGATGGTCCAGTTCTGAAAAATACAACTCTCCTGTAGCCATTTCTACACACATACATTTTTAACAAAGGTGCACTGCACACAACCATTTAAAAGCCCAATTTTCCTAGAATGATAAAAACTCAAGTTCAGTGTACTTTCGAAAAGAACATACAAAGACAGACTGGGGACGGCTGTAGCGAATGCATGTTAAAACAGAGAAGAGAGCTGAAATTGTGCTGTCTGGACATGTGAGGTGTAGAAACAGGCTGAACACTGGTGGAATGAGAGGAATGAGAGCTGTTAAGACAAAATGATCAATAAGTAACTTCATAACTACTGGTTGCCATAGGAAACTATAAAGCGTGCCAGAGACACAGACAGAAAGAGAAACTAACGTACTGACTGACGCATACACACACACATATATATAGAGAGAGAGATCTTCAGCATTGGCCACTTTTATGTTTCAGGGCTTGATTTTTATTAAAACTAACAGATTTCACAATTTATTTTTCCTACATTTTAAGCAATTTTCCCCAGAATTTTAATCTTGAACTCTGAAGAGCCTTCAAAAAATATGAATGATTACAATTAAATTACGACTGTCACACAGTTGTGGCATTATTTCCAAATTTAAAAACAATTTAAATAATTTAATAGCTTTATTAAAAGTTACTGTACTTGTTTATTAAACAGACATCTGTGCTAGAGAAGAGCATGTCTGATATTTTGTCAATTTTGTCAAAATATTATTTAATTGTATTTACCAATAAAATGAGAAATGCACATGCACCACAATATACTTCCAACCGCAGTGGCAAAACCCATTCATTCAATCCAATCAAATTTCTGCAGAATGACTGAAAGAAGCAGTATCTTAGCAGTCTTAGTATCTTCCACATCCTCCTTCAACTTTGGTGTGTGAAAAAAAAAAAAAAAAAGCTTTTCAGAATGTGTTAAAAGGAAGAGAACACTTACAGTACTACACATTCGTAAGACTGATAACCAACTTTCAGTTAAGGCTAAAAAAGACAACCAAACGTCTGAGACCACAATGAAAATCTAAAATAAATAACAGAAATTAAAGAGAAAGTAACTTGATCACGATTATACAGACGCTCACACGTTCTTGCTTCCATTAAAGCTTAAGATGCTCTTTGCATCTTCTCAAATCACGCTGAATAACATCATCAGGTTTGACACAAACATGGAGTTCATGCAGCTCAAGTGCTGCAAAAGAGGACAAACCAAATACTAATACAATCTGAGACACATTTTTTAATTTTAACTTTTCACCATATGTGTTGTTATTGTACACCCATAGTCAACAGGAACTCCACATAAACAAATGATTTGCATAACTGATAAATCATGGAATGGAATGTCTTTTTCAGAACTACTGTCTATAAAATTGTATTTTTTTCTTAGTTTCATGAATTGTTGTAATGTAAAGAGGGAACAAGGCAAATCTAGATTTGAGGCTCACAGACCACAATCATTTTAGTCAGCAAGAAGCAAAGACACTGACTTGATTAGGTGACTTTTGCAATTGTATACGCAAACATGTTGAAAAGATACTAAACAAATTTGCATTTGTGAGAGGAAAAGATGGTGTGTCGTGCTTGAGTGTGTAAAGCTCACTTTCACTATGGGTCTTCTGGGTGGTTGTTAACATGTGGCTGATCAGTTGCTATGGTGTTTTCGGTGGTTACCATGTGTTTCCTTACTGGCATAAGTCAAAAGAGCACATACTTATGATATTCTAGTCTCTAGATATGTTTTGAGTTCTTTTAAAAGTAAGTCAAAGGATTTTTTTGACTATTTTATCTGTGAAAACCAAAAACTTAGCAATAAAGTAGCACAACATTTGTGTTATTATTCATATTCATAGCACAAATGATGCAGGATGTGATACACTAGCGTGCAAAAGTTTTTCTTTAAAGAAATTAATACTTTCATTAAGAAAAGCTGCATTAAACTGATCAAAAGTGATAGTAAAGATTTTTATATTGTTACACGTGATTTCTATTTCAAATAAAAGCTGTTCTTTTGAATCCTGAATAGATGTACTTCAGTTTCCACAAAAATATTAAGCAGCACAACTGTTTTCAACATTAATAATAATAAGAAATGTTTCTTGAGCAGCAAATCATAATTTTAGAATAATTTCTGAAGGATCATGTGACACTAAATGATGCTGAAATTTCAGCATATATATAAAACATTTAAAATAATATTTCAAAATAATATATATATATATATATATGTGTGTGTGTGTGTGTGATTATTTTACTGATAAAAACAGTAAGACACTTCTTTTAAAACCATTAAACAACAAACCTTTGAACTGCAGTGTAAGTTTAATATTTATGTATTGTTTGTACAAATAATAGTAATAATAGTGATACATCTCATTTCACACACGCACACACACACACACACACACACACACACACAGGTTTGTTTTGCTATCAAAGTGAGGACATTCCATAGGCGTAATGGTTTTCCATAGGCGTAATGGCGTAATGGTCTTTATACTGTACAAACTGTACATTCTATCCCCCTACACTACCCCTACTCCTAAACCTACCCATCACAGAAAACATTCTGCGTTTTTACATTATTAATAAAACATTGTTTAGTATGTTTTTAAAGCTATTTTNGCATAACACCATTACATCAGTATGAAATGCTTGGAAGGTGCTTGTAAAACATCAGTAATTATGGGTTTCATTCACTCAAATATGGGTTACAAACGTTTGAGTTTGATGAGTTTCAGCATAATGAGGGAGAGTGCAGGTTCAGGAAACTCATCAGTGGTTGTAAAGTAAAGGTGTAAGAGTGTGGCTGGCCTGCTAACAAATCACAGGTTCAAGGCTAAGGGCAGGTCAGTGCTAGTGCTGTGAACCACATGTCATCTGCTGATGAATGCTAGCACCTGTGACCGCAGCCGCTGTAAGGAGAGTATAGTCAAAAAGAGGTCAATCTAAAAGAGAGAAGCAAGTTCCTAGATGTACACCAGCTAATACTGTAAGAGGATCAATATAGCATGCTGGTAGCAATTACTTAAACTGATTATAAGCTGAAGGATCATTCAGTAGTACAGTACCACTGATACCTCTCTACTGGTAACTTTTTTTCTTGCTATATAATACTATGCACGCTTGAATAGTGACAACATTTTGCACCAAGAAAAAGATTAAAAGTAAAGGCAAACCATATTCTGGCCAAATATATATTTCAAATATATAAGATTTTTTTAATTGAATGTATATTTTGTTTAAACCTTCAAATGGCAAAATAAGGGGCAAGAAAATACATTACCAATTTTAAAGTACAATTTGGGTTTGAAATTTAGAATGAAATCATTTACTTCAAAAAGGGCAGCAAAATATATTAGTAAATATAAGTAATTAACACTTATACTTTAAAAATATATTTATGTAATGTTTTGCCATACAGGAAAATCAGGACCGCTTTTTATATTAGTGTACTTTTTATAGTACAGTCTGTCCTACTATAAGTGCACTGCTATAAAAGTGCACTACTAAGTGTACAGCGGTTGCTGATGAACTAATATAATTATATAAAGATGCCTGACTAAAGAGATAATTAACTCAAGTTAATTAAGCTGTGTAGTAGGTGAACTTTTAGGTCAACATTTGAAATTTTGCAAAGCATCAATTACAATCATACTTTTGCTCATTTATAGGTTGCTTTAGATGAAGTGAAGTGAAGTGAAGTGACATGTGGCCAAGTATGGTGACCCATACTCAGAATTTGTGCTCTGCATTTAACCCATCCAAGTGCACAAACACAGCAGTGAACACACACACCGTGAACACACACCCGGAGCAGTGGGCAGCTATTGCTGCGGCGCCCGGGGAGCAGTTGGGGGTACGGTGCTGTGGCGAGGGGGGCGTGGTTCAGCGAGGTCTGCAGCGGGAGAGAGCGTCAGGAGACGCTTGGTGAATGAGTGGGGTGAATGTAAATCACGAACACCTGTTTCTCGTTCCAGTGATTGGCGCGGAGACAGGATAAAATGCCGTGAGAAGCAGGAGTGTGTGAGAGAGAGGGGAACTGCTGACTGAGACACGACAACCTATATGGAGTGAAGCCCTTTGTGGATTATCTGAACTGGACCTGGAGTGAAGCCCTTTGTGGATTATCTGAACTGAACCTGGAGTGAAGCCCATTGTGGATTGTTTATTTTGTTGTCGTGCATTGCACAGTGTTTTCTGTTGAGCCGTTTGGCCATTAATAAAAACTCAGTCAGCAGTTGTTCGTCGACCCTGTCTTCTTCCTTCCCCACGAACGAACTTAATTCTACTACAGGTGCCTTGCTCAAGGGTCTCACCTCAGTCGTGGTATTGAGGGTGGGAGAGCGCTGGACATTCACTCCCCTCACCGACAATCCCTGCCGGACCATAACCTTTGGGTTACAAGTCCGACTCTCTATCCATTAGGCCACGACTGCCCCGGCCACGACTGCCCTCAGATGGCATCTACCCAATATAATAAATGTAACTGAAAAATGTCATTACAAAAAGGGCATACTTTTTAATTAGACACCTTTTTAACAGTGTATTATTAATAAGGATTTTAGGTAGCACACATTTTCACAACACAGTATGTAATTTTCTTGGTCACTATGAGTCAGCTATGAAATTAATTATGTAATTGTGGTGTGATTTCAACCTGAATAGAAAGTGCAAAAAAGTATATAAATACACACTATATCTAAATCCATTTGATGTAAGGCATCTCATACCATTCAGCTACTTATAACAATAACTTTTTACAGCATCCAATCACTACTTGAGTCTAGGCCTGCATGGTCTCAACCAATGATGTGAGATCATGGAGAAGGATAATATGTTTGTTTGACAAATGGCAGAAAGGAAGTGTTAGAAAAACCTGTTTGAATACAGTCATTGTATTTGCAATTTCATTTAGGGATATAGGAAAATATACTTCCCTTTTAAATCATTTCTGGTGGAAAAAATTGGTGGTAAAATTACACAAAAGCCTTTAATTATTGGAAATGTCAAAATCCAGCATTCTGTAGGTCGTTGTTTTCCACTCTCCTTCATTCTCTTTAAACAGGCTGAAGTAGAGAATGACACCCTGCAGCAAAATTAACTGACAGAAACATCCCAGGGCAAAATCCTGACCAGTTGATGCAGGGAGCGCTTGCCACCATATGCTAAGTCATCAAATTCCAGCCGCACTTAAATCCAGCCAGACCGAGACCCATGATCCATTAAAGGTCTGTCACCCTGTAAATCACCCAGAATGCAACAGCCCTGACTGATGACAGTCTAGAGAATCCACAGGCGCAGCAGGCTATAACTTAGACTGCATGCTGTGCATCCTTACTATAGAGAGTGTAAAAATGTAAATTTATATAATTGCGGAATCTTTTACATATGATCAAATGTACAGGTGAATTAGATTACCCATAACTTTTTCTCTAGCAACACCACTGACACCAAGCAGAACTGCAAAAATAATGTCTGTTTTTAAACAAGTTCATGCCACTGTTCAGACAAACAAGTAGTCATTCACCAAACTAACACCGTTGGTTGAGCACATATTGCTAAGTCAAACAAACAGATTGCAGTTCCGTTTGGTGCCACTAGTGGCTCTGGAATTACACAAAACAGAAAGCAAATGTTAGCATTGCCCAATGCATTAATGCATTGCATTGGAGTGGTTTTGTATTTACTATTTACTATTTTATGTGCATTCTTTAATTACTGTAGCGGTAACAAAGCACTGAGCTCAAGGGGGCGACAAAGTTATCTTGAAATGTCCGCGTCATCAAACCAAATGTGTTATTATTCACCTAGCCTGCTAAAAACATGCAAACTGAGAAAGAAAACTTGTGCTGGGTGAGTGCCCACTATAGAACTCACCCAGAATGGTAGTGAAAAGTAAGGTGCCGTTACAGGAATACTTGCTTAGAAGTATCAACTAAATATTGACTAATGAAACCATGATAAAATATTATTTACTGTACAGTGCATTTGAAAAGTATTCACAGCGCTTCACTTTTTTCACATTTTGTTATGTTACAGCCTTATTCCAAAAGGGATTACATTCATTATTTTCCTCAAAATTCTACAAACAATACCTCATAATGACAAAGTGAAAAAAGTTTGTTTGAAATATTTGCAAATTTATAAAAAAATAAAATAAAATAAAAAGAAACACAAGTACATAAGTATTCACAGCCTTTGCCATGACAATCAAAATTGAGCTCAGGTGCATCCTGTTTCCACTGATCATTCTTGAGATGTTGTCCACCTGTGATAAATTCAGTTGACTGGACATGATTTGGAAAGGCACACACCTGTCTATATAAGGTCCCACAGTTAACAGTGCATGTCAGAACACAAACCAACCCATGAAGCCCAAGGAATTGTCTGTAGACCTCCGAGACAGGATTGTATCGTGGCACAGATCTGGGGAAGGGTACAGAAAAATTTCTGCAGTATTGAAGGTCCCAATGAACACAGTGGCCTCCATCATCTGTAAATGGAAGAAGTTTGGAACCACCCTTAATAAGGGAGATGACCAAGAACCTGATGGTCACACAGCGAGCTCCAGCGTTTCTCTGTAGAGAGAGAGGAGAACCTTCCAGAAGAACAACCATCTCTGCAGCACTCCACCAATCAGGCCTGTATGGTAGAGCGGCCAGACGGAAGCTACTCCTCAGTAAAAGGCACATGACAGTCCGCCTGGAGGACTCTCAGACCATGAGAAACAAAATTCTCTGGTCTGATGAAACAAAGATTGAACTCTTTGGCCTAAATAGTAAGTGTCATGTCTGGAGGAAACCAGGCACCGCTCATCACCTGGCCAATAGCATCCCTATAGTGAAGCATGGTTTTGGCAGCATCATGTTTTTCAGCGGCAGGAACTGGGCCCCCCTTTCCACCAGCACGAACCGGGTGCTAGTTCAGAGCTAGTGCTAGTGCCAGTTCGGAGTTGGTTCAACTGACGAGCCTTCTAAGAACCGGTTTGCCTTTCCACGGGCTAGAGAGCCAGCACAGAGCCAGGTCTTACGTTACTGTATAAGTCTCATATTTCACAGCAAAGCTAGCGCCGCAGCGCCAAACACAAACACACCAGGTTTGTTTGAGATGCATCGGCTTCTCGCATAGCGATCGGCACATGACATCAAAGCACCGTGAGAACAATCCATAAGCACAAGGAGTCGGATGCTCTACAAGCGCTCCCGTGGATCGCGGCACCCGCCGATCGGTCCGCGCTGCTCCGATGCTCCGAACCTACATTGGCATCCAAACACGGGTCGCCGTAATTTGTATATAGACAGAGATTACAATCGAGCTGCTATTAGCTCGATTAGCTGCTATTTAAAAAATGGCAGTCACAAGTTTCTTGTTGGTCACAGTAACCCTGCCCCCAGCCCCTGACGCAAGCGGTTCTTACTTCTAGCCAAGCAATGTTTTGGTGCTACTTACGAACTACTTTTCCTGGTTCGGAGCTGATGCTTTGGGAGTCGAAAGACATAGAACTGATTTGAAACTAGGCTCTGGCTCTGAACCAGCACTCAAACTGCCTTGGTGGATAAGGGGTATGGGAAACTAGTCAGGATCGAGGGAAAGATGAATGCAGCAATGAGACATCCTTGATGAATACCTGCTCCAGAGCGCTCTGGACCTCAGACTGGGGCGTAGGTTCATCTTCCAACAGGACAACGACCGTAAGCACACAGCCAAGATAACAAAATAGTGACTACAGGACAACTCTGTGAATGTCCTTGAGTGGCCCAGCCAGAGCCCAGACATGAACCCGATTGAACATCTCTGGACAGATCTGAAAATGGCTGTGCACCGACTCTCTCCATCCAACCTGATGGAGCTTGAGAGGTCCGGCAAAGAAGAATGGGAGAAACTACCCAAAAATAGGTGTGCCAAGCTTGTAGCATCATGCTCAAAAAGACTTGAGGCTGGAATTGGTGCCAAAGGTGCTTCAACAAAGTATTGAGCAAAGGCTGTGAATACTTATGTACATGTGATTTTATTACATTTTTTATTTTTAATAAATTTGCAAAGATTTCAAACAAACTTCTTTAACGTTGTCATTATGGGGTATGTTAGTAGAATTGTGAGAAAAATAATGAATTTAATCCCTTTTGGAATAAGTGAGTGAGTGAGTGAGTGAAGTGACATGTGGCCAAGTATGGTGACCCATACTCCGAATTTGTGCTCTGCATTTAACCCATCCAAGTGCGCACACACACAGCAGTGAACACACACACCGTGAACACACACCCGGAGCAGTGGGCAGCCATTGCTGCGGCGCCCGGGGAGCAGTTGGGGGTACGGTGCCTTGCTCAAGGGTCTCACCTCAGTCGTGGTATTGAGGGTGGGGAGAGCGCTGGACATTCACTCCCCTCACCAACAATCCCTGCCGGACCTGAGAATCGAACCCATGACCTTTGGGTTACAAGTCCGACTCTCTATCCATTAGGCCACGACTGCCCCCTTAATAAACAGAATAAGGCTGTAACATAAAAAATGATGAAAAAGTGAAGCGCTGTGAATACTTTCTGGATGCACTATATATAGATTAATGCACTTCCCAATCAGATTGAAACTGGCTTAGTTTCATACAATAAATCCTGTCTGGTGTTACAATGTTTGTCAGAGTTGTGTAAAACTTTGATCGTAGCCAGTTATTGGTCAATGCAGTTGTCATTCTGTGATATTAGTTCCAGTATTTTTTTTACAGGCTACAGTTGTGCCAGAAGCTGTGATGAAATAGACCATCTACCGCTGTTAACCTTGGCAATATATTATCTAATGCTGTCCAACAAAGACTATTTTTTCCTTAGTTAGAAAACATATTTTTATGAGTGCAGTTCCCTTAAAATATTGAATGCTGAAAACCTAAACTGACACAAAATCACCCAACGAAAACCCCTTCCCATTTCTCATTCGGGTTGTAAATGTTCTCATAAATTCCTGAAACAATACTGAGAAGGTCAAGGCTACGAGTTGTGACACAGAAATGTTGGCACTTTACAAACGTACATCACCATTCAATGGCATCTACTGAGTCATCTTCTGCTGTTTTTGGGATGTGATTTTGGTAATCCACAAACTGACTGTTGAAGTTTCAGGAATCCCTTAGTGTGATAGAAAGGAGACAGCATTTGGAAATTATGTCCACATTTATTACAAAACAGTCATGCAGTCACCAGACCCATCAAGAATCCCTCACAGCAAACCCAGAAAAATAAACATCAAAAGCTCGTTGCACCTGGTGTAATGCTGAAGTTTGAGTCTTCATCAGAACTTAAACCAGATAGTTTAAAGCTAAAATTTTAGACCTTGGACCCTGGTTACATCATTCACATAAAAAAAACAATGTTTCGCTTGGTCAAAGTGTACCCTGTAAAAAAATACACTTCTATGAGGAGTGAGCCAATACTGAACACACATTTTTTTATAACATCTGGTTGCTGTGTAATCAGAAAAACATTATCAGAGGGGGACTGAGTAACAATACAGCTTGGCAAAACAAGTACAACAGTTGCCCAATTTCCTTTGGGCAGTAGTCATTATGCAAATGATCCTGCATTTCCAAATAACATCCTGATAGATCATTTGTTGAGATTTTACAACTTTTCCATGTGCAAATATCAGAATATAGTGTTACTTAAGGTACTGGATTTTGGTTTATCTTCTGCTGAGATTCTGATGTGATCTTCTTGTTAAGCACTAAAGTCTCACTCTGCCCTGTGTCAATTTTTTTGGCAAATCAAATGAATTCATAAGCATTTAAGTGGTCATTTCTAAGCTCTGCATCACTAAATGTATTGATGTCATGTTATTAACACTTAATCTTAACAGATTTTGGAGAGTTTCGGACTTTCCCCATTCAAATACATTAAAGCTGTAATTGTATGCTAACATTACCTACTTAAAAATATAAATTGAACTGACTTGCCTTCAAGGTTTTGCATTGGCAGGCACCCTTGATATTTTAATAATTAGTTTTATTTATATAGCGCCTTTCCAGAGCTCAAGGACGCTTAAAGTGTACTTAAAGTGCTTAAAGTTAAAGTGTAAGATTTTCTTCAAAAAATGTCAAAATCAAGTTGTAATGTATGTCATGAATCATGATACCTTATTTATCCTTTCATAAGGACATGCTGCAAGAGATGACCACATGCATCTTTTTCAAGAAAATTAGCAACTACAAGCATTCCTTAAACTATGATTATTGTAAAAGAGAAAATCTGTGATGAAGTGTGTTCCTAACAAAAATCCCTAACATGAATAAAAAATCTGTCCTGAGGGAGCATGTCAAAGAGATGAGGCATTCTCAAAACAACTTGCACAACAGGGCAGATTTTTATTTTCACATGACACTGCTCACTGGAAATCAAAAATCCCCTTTTTTGTGGGAAAAGAGTGCTGTTGCTCTCTGATCTGAATGAATGTTAAGCACAGAAGGGCTACAGAGACAAGCAAAAGTGCTAAACATCCAGGAGCGTGAGCAAACAAAGTTTACACTCCATTTGATAGAGTGAGCATGTGTCTGTGTGCATTTTGTCCACTGCAAAAGACTCTTATGGGTCACTGAATGATTTACAGTAAAACAACACAGAGGTCACACAACAGGAGCACAAGGTTATGTTCCACACTTCTTTTTTTCCTTAAGTGAGATGAATGTGAGAAACGTTTTAGAGCATGAGGTGGTCTGAGCGACAAAAATCTGACCAAAAGACTGTGCAAAAGTCTTAGGCCACCATTAGATGTTGTTTTAGCAATGGTATAATGACCATATATAATTATTTCTCAGTATCTTTAATAGACTATAACCAGAAAATATAGGAAATTTGTATGCTGTATTAAAAAAAAAACAGGAAAAGAAAAGAAAAAACGTCTTCTATAGGCTAAAGTGGCAAGTATTTAGCGACCTCCCCTTACACTTGAGCAAAAGGAAACGGCTCTCTTAAACCTAAATGGAATGGAAAAAGATTGGAAGGCCAAGAAAACTTTCAAAATATGATGAGAAGTTTCTCAATATTTTCTTTGACAGACTGGAAGTTCAGGACTAAATACTGATTTTTGCTTAAAGAAGCCATTTTGCTCTTTTGTTTTTCTTTTTTTTTTTTACATTTTGTGTACATGTCCATTATTTTCTGTTTGTATCTTAAAGTCCCCCTGTAGTCAATAATTTTATCCCTTAAAACTCATCTTTGATCACCAAAATGGCATATTTAAATATTTTTTCCTTCATCCCTTAAAATAGCTTGAATGTAGCTCTACACCCTTGCCTCATTTAATATACGTGGTGGATCAATGATTACACAAATTAGCCCCGCCTCCACTCACTCACACCAGCTCAGAGATCCACTCGGTCAACTTACTAAGGTAAAGGCTGCACAATGGTAACGCTCTTTACAACATCGGACACATAACGGTAATTAATATGATTAGCCTTTTGCTTGACTATTTTATCAAACAGCTGCTAATAATGTGTTGCTATTGTTACACAAACCATGTTCCCATTCGTTATGTCAGAGTCAGACAGCTGCCTTCTAACAGTCATTCAAACGATTTGAACAACTCAGAACATCGGTGGAGATATAGGCATATAATTCATAATAGCATCGTTATCTACATCATACAAACACCATATTGCTAAATCTACACGATTTTTCACATCAACAAAAAATATTCTGGGATAACTTGGCTTCTCTCAAGACTCCACTGCTAGTTCAGTGTTAATTATATGCTAAAGCCCGACAGCACGTTGATGTGATTGGTTACAAGGTAGTTTGTGACATCACGGACATCAGCGATTTCAAACCATATTGCAGTTTGAGACTGTCTTTTTTTCACTGCTGTTTTAAGGAGAAAATACTCAGCAATGGTGTTGACATTAATTTGCACACGGTTTGTATATTAAAAAACACCACACAGACATATAAACAACAATATAAAAACTGAAATTCTATCCCAGTGGATGTAGGAGTGGGTCTAAACTGGTTCCATTTTAGTTAGTGATTTCCCTGACTTGACTAACCTGACCTGAAAGCATTGAACCATTTCTAAGACAGCTTCACTTTAACCTAATCATTCACTACATAATTATAACTTTGTTAATAAAATAGCCTGTTTTTTGTTTGTTTGTTTGTTTTGTGTGTGTGGTTCCTATAAGGATCCCTAAATAGAACACTGACATAAACACATGAATTTGATACATAAAGCATATTCACAGTGCGACAGGAAACTGGGCTGATCTGCTTGGATAAACTGGATTTAACCCTTTTCTATGATTTGACCTGATTCCCATTTAAATCTCCCCTCACACACATACGTGCACACCTTAAGGTTTCTAAGAGTTTATGTCAGGATACTGACTTCAAAGACCATCTGGCCAGGCTACTGTTCCCAGGAATTTATACTGGAAAACAACTCACCATGTCCTGGAACATCAACAGAACAGTTAGAAAACAAACACTCCCTCACAAAACAGATTATTACACTAGTAAATACCTATTTAAGCTAATACCCAAAGAGCAACAGTGAGATGCCGGCTAACACAAACAAACAACATTTACCATATTAAGTTTTTTTAATTTTAGTTCATCGTGATGCTACGATCTCACAGTGAATGTACTTTGCGAGAATTTGCGAGCATGCAGAGCCCAGCTCCGGACAAAAAAGTCCACCCTATTCCACCAAGATCCACTCACTTTAAAATTTCTGGCCTCACCACTGGTGTAAGCTGTTTGACTGGGACAGAATGGAAAAATTGGCTCTTTTTCAGTTCATGAGCTCAAATTTGAATTGACCGACAGCATGTTGAACTGGATTCTAAACTGGAATCTGTTTTCAGATAAAACATAAATAATTCCATAATTCATTTGAACTAACTATGCCCCATTAATTCTCCATGTTTAATTTCCTGTTATTGCATGATTGATTAGACTAAAATTCTAATAATATTATGAACAATTCATACTGGAACATGAAATATATTATTTAAAACTACAAAAGGGCAATCATTTATAATTTCTTAGAATTTCAGTTCATTTTAATTCTTCTAGCTCATCAAAATCAAATTACAATTCAGCATCCTGACTACGGTGGCCGAGAGAGCTCAACGCGCTGCAAATGAAGAAAACACATGCAAATAAAGAAAACATCTTCATCAGTTTGACAACACATGCGCTGCAAACTCCACAACACTTACAAATAGTGAAATGCGCTGCAAATAAAGAAAACATCTTCATCAGTTTGACAACACATGCGCTGCAAACTCCACAACACTTACAAATAGACAAACGCGCTGCAAATAAAGAAAACATCTTCATCAGTTTGACAACACATGCGCTGCAAACTCCACAACACTTACAAATAGA
>RJVU01053643.1:2760217-2808575 GCA_003731715.1 Anabarilius grahami | reverse complement strand
AAAGGTAGTAATATTTTATTTTCATTTAAACATTTTCAAAATGCACTTAAATTAACCGACACACACACTGTCAAGCAAGAAAAATGAGATCTCCTCAGTTCCCCACCCTCCCCAGACTGTGCCAAGACTTAGAGAGCATTACATTTTTAATTGGTGGGTGATATGCTATGTATTATGCAAAGTTACACAGTGGTTGTAGCCCATTTTAAAATGTATCTATAGGATCAGGTGCAATCATATATACATGCAAACTCTCACACTCCTATATACACACACAAAATTGGACCTGCTGTCATTCCACCACAAAATTCTCATGTATGTTTTGTATGTCCAAATCATTCTCTAGTCCTCATCGCTGGTAAACAGTTTAAATTCTGCTCTTGCACAACTTGCAGTAAGACATGAGATACTTTAATGAGATAAATCATTGATGTTTGATGCTGCAGGCACTCGTTCTACTCCTTCTCATGCCTTAACATTAATTTTTAATTCACACTTTTAATCTAAATAAGAGAGCACCAGAGTTTGTTCCGTCTTCCAGCCAATCAGAATCTGTGCAGGGGAATGTCAGTGCGAGAGAGCTGATTGGCTGAGCTGCACAGTCACCAGTATCAACAAAGAATTGATGGGCTGCCGCCGCACAGGACTGAGCTCTAGTGTTGACCTGTTTACAGCAAGCCAAAAGAGAGAGATAACGAAAGAGACAGAGAGAGATAGAAAGGGAGGGGAAAAAAATATGTAGAGGGGGATTAAACAAAATGCATTTTATGAGCTTGGGGTAAGAGGACTAAAAGAGCCCTTAAGCGGACCACGTGCATACATATAATCAAAGGAAAGTTGATGCATTTCAAAATGCATCTGGTGATGCTTCTGGTGTTGCTGTAGTTATACAATAATAGCATCCAATCCAAACGGAGCACAATTCGACATTCGCTTGTAGCGCACTTTGTAGCATAACATGGTGATTTCTATTTCTTTCTCCTTTTTTTGGGGGGGGTGGGGGGGGTTTCGCACACATAAGATTCCAAGGCGTACCTGATTTATGGTGCATATTGTGCATTTGATAAATAATAGGCCCGTTTGATTTAAAGTGAATGCACCAGCTAGGGCTACAAGCATTAGCGGAGCCAAGCTAGCCTAGGAATGTGACAACAAATTAAGTATATGTAAGCTTTAAAAAGACATGCTTTTTTGTCTGCATATTAAACGCATTTTAAACATCTTCAAAACAGTTAAAAAAAAGATTATATCTCCTTAATAAAACTTTTTCCAGGTCCCTGAGCACACACTCTAATCACAAAACATTTTTAATCTCTGTAAATTGGGCGTTAAAATAGCTATGAGGTAATTCTGTCAAGACTGTGGCTGGTTGCATCTTACATGTTTTACACTGCATCATGTTAGAGTTTCTGTACTAGCCATTCATAACCATTCAACTTTAATGCCCACTGCGGCTTAGACCGTTTAACATCTAACAGGACACAGAAGACCAAAAGAGAGGAGTGAAGAGATCATTAGAAGAGGAAAAGATCTTGTCATATGGGCATTACAATCAATCTGCATAACAGCCTGCTGATGTCTGGTGGCAGATTAGAAGACCAGCAACACGTCTGGACAGCTAGCGCTAATCACAAAAGCTTATGGATCATGTACCGCTTTCATTATTATCCTCCGAGCTTGTTGTAAGATTGTCTTGCGGTAAGTTAATCTCCTGAAGGCCATCCACAATCCCCTTGCTCCAAACGGCAAACACCATGACCTTAATTGTCTGATTCCAAAAAACAGACTCCAAAAAACAGACTTAATTACATGTAAAATTTCAGCTGGATTCATACACACAGAAAATTTTTGATGTTCNCTAATGTTGATGGATCCAAAAATATATATTTTAAATTTATTTAGATTATATTTTCATTTTAAATTAAGGTAAATATGAGAAAAGTTTACAATAAGATTTTGTGAAAAAATATGTAGTACGTATACAAGGTTAGTAAATGGAACATCAACACTTCGCTCAAAAGCTCACTGTCCTCACCTCTTATTCTTCAATGATGATATGCATTTTTTTCTAACAAAAATATACTTTGGTATTATCATGCCTTTCTTTTAAGTACCCAGGAGAATCTTGTCAATACCATACATGGTACAGGAATATATTAAACTTTCAGTACCAAGGTCACCCCTTCTGTTAATTTAGCAACCCTAATTACTCCATTCAACACATTTGGCATGAAATGAAACGCCCCAAATCAGTGTCATTTTGCACATAAATTTGCTTATAAAAAATACAATATATCTTAAGTCACTCTTTTCAATATAACGGATGAGGACTGGGGCTGTTAACTCCAAAATGAGCAGAAAAAAAAGAGCACCATTAAAGGATTAGTTCACTTTCAAATGAAAATTAGCCCAAGCTTTACTCACCCTCAAGCCATCCTAGGTGTATATGACTTTCTTCTTTCTAATGAACACAATCGGAGATATATTAATAAATATCCTGACGCATCCCAGCTTTATAATGGCAGTGAACGGGACCAACGAAATTCAGACTGAAATTCACACTCTGTGGTAGTTCATGAGCAATGTCCGGTTCATGAACAAATCTTTTGTGCTGGATCTTTTCAATGTATTCTTGATCCAGTTCACAAAATGCTGAATAAATTGTTTGTCTAAATGATTCTTTTATGTCTGAATGATTTTACGTTTTCGAATCTCAGAAGATTATTGTTAATAACAACTTTCAGTCTGTCCATCACACAAACATATCGTATTAAAATATAACGTATTATATAGTGTTGTTTATATCTGATAATTATGCTGAGCTCTGAGCTGTCAGCTTAATGGAGTGTTTTTACCTTTTTAATACTCTCAGATGAATAACTAAACATCTGTCTCTCGCTGTCTTACGTTCTCTATGTGCTTAAGGGGCACTGCTTGGATTGGTAAGCCTGTAATAGGCTTAAGCAGGACAGAAACACTGTCCTCTCTGCTCTCACACTAGCTTTATGGCCAGCCTCTCTATCAGTGATTTATTCTCAGGGAGAAAACAGAAAGAGAGAGAGAGGCAAACAGACACAGCATGGTGGACAGTGAGCAGTCAGTAGAGATTTACTCATTCAAGTCAACTGGAACAGATCTAAAAAGTTGGCCACATGCACACTGATGCATACAGCAGCGGAAACAAAATGAGCAGATAAAAGTGTGCAGATAGATTAGATAGATTAGATAGATAGATAGATAGATAGATAGATAGATAGATAGATAGATAGATAGATAGATAGATAGATAGATAGATTAGGTCATCTGCAGTTTAGTTAAACTGACCGCTCTATGAACTGATAGTCAGATAAGCTAATCAGGACTCTGCCTTGAACTTAGACATCAGTCGCCCCTCCCCCAGTCACCACCGTCTCACAAACGATTCCAAAAAATGCTAATTTCACAACCATGACATGGAAATTAGACATAAAATATAGATACAAGTACAGAATGAGCAATATTTATTGTTAGGAAATAGTCAACCATAATTCTACAAGTTCTATACTGACAGCCATAGAAATACACATCTACATCTCTACATGTACTGAGTTCATATTCATACAAATATCCAGGCTACATTTAAATCCAGTCACCTAGATCTTTAAATACACTCAGTCCACATCGCAACAGTCTTGTCAGTCAAAACTTACTTTCACTTCACTGATTCAGGCTGGCCATTCAGTCAATCAATTGCTTGTTCCTATGGGAAGCTCCCAGAAGGTATCCTGCTCTTTAGTCATCTGAACTTCAATTCTGCCTTAGTAATGTCACTTGTCCTCTGGACTTGCTCTTTAAGGGTTAACGAATGTCAAAAAAAGCATTTTCAGTGGAAGATTTAACAATATGCAACAAGCTTAGTAAAATGATTTAATGAGCATTAAAGATTGAATTTTAGTGTGAATATGAGTGTGCAAAATTAGTGTATAATAATGAATCCATATAGAATCAATGCATTTATAAATGTATTCTCTTACAAACACAGCCGTTCAAATGTTTGGGGTCAGTACTTTTATTCAGCATCAAGGATGCATTAGATCAAAAGTGACAGTAAAGACATTTATAATGTTACAAAAGATTTCTATTTCAAATAAATGGTGTTCTCTTGAACTTTCTGTTTATCAAAAAATCCTGAAATAAATATTAGTTTCCACAAAAATATTAAGCAGCACAACTGACTGATAAAAATATGAAATGTTTCTTGAGCATCAAATCATCATATTAGAATGATTTCTGAAGGCTCACGTGACACTGAAGACTGGAGTAATGATGCTGAAAATGTTCTTTCAAAAACATAAAAAAAATTATAAAAAAATCTTACCAACCCCAAACCTTTCAATCTACATCCTACATTTCAGCACATGTATATTTTTTAAACACTTTTTGTTATACTGGTTGAAACTCTATTCACATCCTGATCAATAATAGAAGTGATCTAAATATTAAAATGTACATTTCTTCTGTGGAAGTCTCAGGACCCAAAAATTTTCATCTAATCATTGCATCCGGTCCTACCTGTCTGTCAACATATGTATTTGATGATCTGTCCCTCACAGACTGCGATACTTCATCACAAGGTTTTTTTTCTGTGATTAACCGACTAATAAAAATGTTGGTTGACTAAGCCTCTTCCAGTCGACTAACGATTAGTCAACTATTAGGGGGCATCCCTAATTTCCATACCTCTGTGCACCCTGCTCATGCAGACATCATACGCTATCAGCACTTTCCGTAAGGTTGTGCGAGGTTATGTGAGTTGTGGACACACAGCCACCGAGCACTAAAAACAAACAGTAGCTGCCTTTTACAGTTCCTCCAGAAACAAAACAACAAAATTTTGCTGTGTTCATGCCATGTCATAACCATAATTTTGAGACGGCAACCCATAACGTTCTACCTGGAGCTGTTCACGTCCACAGACTCAGATTTTTGTGTTTCTGTGTCAACACTTTCAACGCTCAAATGAATCTGCAGCAGTCAGGTGGTAAAATTAAGAGCTTTGTTTACTTTAGTTTAGTTTGTTTAAGTTGTTTACGTACATTAATATTAATGTTCTATGCTTTGAGACATGAGGTAATTTAACGCCATCTCTTGTGCTGCTTTGCAGACTCTGCTGTGTGTGATCATGTGTTTTGAAGAAGATGTGGCTTTGGAGACGCTCTTAAGTGAGGGTGGGATCTCAAGCTTTCAAAGCTAGCTTGCTACTGCTAGCCTCTCCAAAATTACCTACCCTACCTTTAAAGTACTTTCTGTTACTATTGTTTATTAGAAGAGAAAACAAATCATTCATGAGCATGTTGGTGGTCTATAATGAATTAAAATAAATGCAAAAAATAAAAAATAAACCTCCAAATTTTCAGACGAACTACTTAAACATAGGAAGAATGGCAGGTAATTATTGAATTCATTTATGTCTATATTTAGGTATAAATTGCCTGTGTGCTTAAGTGAACAGCAAAAAAACAAAACAAAAGGAATAAAATGCAAAAATATGAATCAGAGGACATTTAAAAGGTGGACAGAACCAAGTCAATAATAAAAACACATCAGTCATCAAACACCGTGGGGATTGACAACTGTTTATAACAACAGGTGACTCTCAAATTATCCTGTACACGGAACAGTAGACAGGAATGGCTTAAATAGTAGGCTAAATATCAAGACTTGCATTGCATCTTTAAAAATGTGCTTTTCCTTTAGCTTTTTTAGCAATACTGACAAAATCTGTTGCTTTCGTCGTCTTAGATATTAGGCTGAAACTCAGTTTTGCTGTTTTTTTTCTTTCTAAAATACATTTAACAGGTGATTGTCTTGCTCTCTGACTACACAATGAAAATAGTTTACATAATAACAACATACACTCTTAAAAATAAATGTTCTTCATTGGCATCAGTGGCTCCATGAAGAACCTTTAACATCCATGGAATATTTCCATTCCACAGAAGGTTCTTTATTGTTGAAAAAGTTCTTTAGATTTTTTAAATATTCTTCCCACTGAGAAAAAAAAGTCCTATTAAGAACTGTTTTCTGAGATGTTCTTTGGGGAACCAAAACTGTTTCTTATATGGCATCACCCCCTTTTGGAACCTTTATTTTTAAAAGTGTAAACGTGCAAAGCAGCGATTCAAAGGAGCGATTCTTCTTTTACATGGTTTTTTATCAAATGTACAACGACGTGACACACAACTTGTCATCATCTGCGGTTCTGCTCATATCAACCTAAAATTAGGTTGCAGTTTCTGAAATTTGTAGGTAGCCACTTCATTATAGTATGTAGCTACCACTGAACATAACCACATTTTCTGACTTTAACTAACCACTTTTTCACCATATGCTATGGCTTCCTCTGATAGGTCGCTAAATTGATGAGAGATGCAATGGGTAGGGGCGACTCCAGAGGCATGAGCATTAGAATTAAAGATCACAGACTTTTCTCTTTTACAATAAACACCAGTTCATTGGGAGTGACTGCTAACAGGTATCAATAGCAGTTTAACTCTTCCCCATCTGATGCTCTGTTATCTTTCTGTCTACCCAAGTCCGGCAAAGAGCGAGATGAGCGCTGGATGGGTGGATGGCAGTCAAGCTCACTTAGCAGATCGTGAGAAACCCAAAACAAACAGATTATGTGTAAAGTAAGTAGAGGAGGAGGAAGACACCAGCAAAGAGCGCAAACAGAAAGCGAAAGCGCATAAAAGAGCTAGTTAAATATAGATTTAGAGGAAACTAAAAAGTAGAACACACTCTTGCAATGGTCTGATGTTGCTCAATTGTAAATATTCTGTTTGGCTGTTCTCAGTTGAGATTTTAAGAGCTTACAGTCTAGTCGATGCACTTTGAATTAATTTCCCATACAACACAAAGTATCTTGTAAAGCTGCTCTAAAACTGCACAAAACCATGTCAGCACTAGTTTCTGAATGAACAAGGATTGAGGAAATCATTCCACCACTCACTAAATTTCCCTTACTTTCATTTCCTCAAACTCTCTGATGTTTGATTCATGAAGTGTTTGAAATGGCACACAAAGTGCTCTGCGAACATGCATATACACACCACATGGCCAAAAGGATGTGGGTACAAACATCTAAATAATGGGTTTGGCAAGGCCCTATGAAACTTAATGCTACAGGATACAATGACTCGCTTCCATCTTTGTGGACGACCCTTTTCTGTTCTGCACGACAATGTCCCTGTGCACAAAGCGAGGTCTATAAAGAAAAGATTTCGTTAGTTTGATGTGAAAAACTTGACTGGCATCCATAACGCCCCCCAAATAAACACCTTTGGGATGGACTGGAACTCGGACTGTGAGCCAGATCTCATCACCCAAAATTGGTGCCTTGCTCCTACTGATGGCCGTGTCTGAATGAGAGCAAATACCCTTGGCCATGATAAAATATCTAGTGCAAAGTCTTTTCAAAAAGTGGAAGGACTTTGAAAGGACTATTTGAATGATTGAAAAATGAAATTAAATATCAAATTAACACCACACATACGATTCTGGTTCTAATTCCTTAACAGGTTCCATTAACAATTATTTTAGAATTTACAAGGAATAATTATTAAGGGGGAAAATGCAATTCCATTGTCACATGTTAAGATAATTTCAATAACAAATGTATTTAAAAACGGTAACACTTCATTAGTTATCATTAGTTAACTACCTTAGTTAACATGAACTAATAATGAACTACACTTATACAGCATTTATTAATCTTTGCTCATGTTAATTTCATAATTTACTAATACATTATTAAAATCAAGAGTTGTATTAGTTAACATTAGTTAATGCACTGTAACTAACATGAACAAACAATGAACAGTTGTATTTTTATTAACTAATGTTAACAAAGATTAGCAAATACAGTAACAAATGTATTGCTCGTGGTTAGTTCATGTTAGTTAATACATTAATTAATGTTTAAATAATGAACCTTATTGTAACGTGTTACTTTTAAAACAATTCATTTAAAAGGTGTACCATAACTAATTACTAAACAACAATACTAGACCTGCAAAAATGTGGTAACATACACTAACGTTCAAAAGTTTGGGGTCAGTAAGATTTTTTTTTGTTTGTTTTTTTTTAATGAATGCTTTTATTCAGCAAGGAGCAATAAATTAATCAAAAGTGACAGTAAACGCATTTATAATGCTTCAAAAGATTTTTATTTCAAATAAAGGATTTTAAACTTTCTATTCATTAAAGAATGCTGAAAAAAAATATCCAGGTTTGACAATAATATTGTTATAATAAGAGTAATACCTTTGACAATAATATGAAATTTCTGAAGGATCATGTGACACTGAAGACTGGAGTAATGATGCTGAAAATACAGCTTTGCATAACAGGAATAAATTACACACTGAAAAATATATTCAATAAAATGTAATAATATTTCACAATATAACTGTTTTTTGATCAAATAAATGCATCCTTGGTGAGACTTCTTTTACAGATGATGTGTATCTTTAGCTAGATGTCATTAACTACACTGATTTAAGCTGTTTGATCCACTAAAATGAACCATCACATAAGAGTCTTTCAAACATCATTTGATTCTGGTATTTGTAAATCCCACAACAGACAATCAACAGGCACAAAGGATTCACAACAACTTTCATCCCAAAAGCTGGAATACAGAATAGGTTCAGGCCAGGACTAGTTGGCCTTGTATCAAGGGAATCTAACATCCTTTCACTCATTTGGATGTGCTTCTAAATGTAAATGTAAGGCTTTCTTTGGAAAAGCTGTAATGAAGCATATGGCCTTTATGAATTTCATCATCAATACAATATGCTTAACTTTCTTGTATCACAACATAGAACATAAGATGTTGGTTAAAAAAGATGCTAACTATTAAACAAGACAAATGTGCTGATCTTGCTGCACAAACATTTGATTCGCTCTCGCATTTCCAGGTGATCGTTAAAGAAAATCTTTCCAAGAAAAAGCACAAATATATGTGTAACCAAATAAAAAACACAACTCTGCCCTCTACTTCGGTTACAGACCTTCTCTCACCTCCCTCTGCCTTTCTATCTTTTACTTTTCTTTAAGTACACAGAGTGTTGGCCAACACGTTGAATGTATACAGCAATCTCGTCCCAGTCAACTCTCTCAAAAGTTGTGTGTCGACTCTGACAAGAGGGCATCAACCGCACAAACTCTGGGTCAAACTAGGTTGTATAGTCCAGCTAAACAAACGCACTGTGTGCCAACAGGGATAAATGTTCAAATGTACCTCCAGTTCAATTATTTATGAATTATAATATTTCGACAGACATGAGGTTCACCAGAGTTTCACTTCTAATCCCACAGCAGATCCTCTACATTCCTGATTTCTCACAGGCGTGGTTGGCCTAATCAGTTTCGCCAAACATGCATTTCACGTTCACTTACAGTGGTGGGAACACAAAAGTGACCAAACTAAGTTAAGAGAGAGAGAGAAAGTGATCGGTCTCTTTTTTTACAAGTGGACAAATAGCAAAACAAACATTAAAGGTCATTTCTAGCAAGATAGAGATAATTATACAGTATGTAAATGTAAGTGTTGACAATTAGCAGTTAGAAACAATCAAGGCAACACATTTAAATAATACATTTGACAAGAAACCAAATGGTTCAGCCCTAACCATACAGATTTGTTTTGTTGCAAACACCCACCAATTTGTATGTTTACTCTAAGTTGTCATGAAATACCAGCTGTTTCAAAGCTTGTGTGGTCTTAGGTAATCACCTCCATTGCTAAATTACAGCCAAATGAAAACACATCCTAAAGTACAGCTAGTACAACGCAGGATCAATGAATGGACTGCACTGGACAAGTACATAAACACTCAACTTAAGCGGCTCTTAAGTGCTCATCAAGAACCATATTTCTCCAGCTTGAAGTGCAAACACAAACTTTGAAGCACTGTTACACTAGTGATATTTTTAACGTGACACGATCGGAAAAGTATTATCTTTTTCCAGTAGGGAGTGATTTATCGAAACAAAATGTGACTGGGCAGACAGGCGTTTCTTCTTATTTATTAATATACACACAGGAATGTGAAATAATGCATCAAATATCTTCCCTTTTAGTCCCTCCCGAACTTCATATATTCATTAATATCTAATGGATATATGCTAACAGTGACAGTTCAAAAATGGCAAAAATCACTTTGTTTTTTGCTTCAAGTTTGCATGCCTGTAACTCAAGAAGATATCTTAATATCCTTTTAGATTCTAGTTCTTAACAAACTTTCCTTTTGGTATCTTCATTTTAAAGGCCCTCGATGGTTCAATCCCAGAGATATGGAGATCTTAATGTGGCTCCATGAGTAAACTGGTAAATTGTACACATTTTCAGTGGTCAAAAAACAAATTTGGGTCACTTTGCATACAGCTAATACTTTTTTTTCTTTTGAAGAGGAATATCTGAAGAACAAATAATGTTGAAACTAGAAATGTTTTTCTATCAACTCAATTTCTATCAACTGAGTGCCATAAATATTCCAAGGTTTGCATGCCTGTAACTCTAAAAGTATTCAAGATATCTTAATGTCCTTCTAGATTGTCATTGTAGTGATCTACAGAGAACCCATCAATAATGAAAACAAATGTTTAATTATGCCTCTTAAAAGGCTCTTGGACTATGAGGGCTCCTTGGTGATTGTGGTACTGTTACTACACACCCTAAATGAATGCCCACAAACCTGAACTACTGAGTGAACTACAATCCAATCCTGTTTTAAATTGTATACAGAGGCATACACTTTGCTCTCACGATCAGCTTGTTATCCAGTGTTTTCAGAGCGGCTCGGTTCACAGTAAACGGCATCTTTGCATGTGCTGTGAGTTTAGCGTGCATTTGGGAACACAGTGGGCATCAGTTATGCTTTATTTTCACATTTGCATAATTTACAACATTTTTGTGGACAGATGATTACAGCATTTCACTTGATTTGTAATGATGCTTTTTTGATAAATGCTCAAGTGTTTATCTCTTGCAAGTGCAGAAATAAAGGCAAAAGTGTTGTTTTTTTCTTTATTGTAAAGTAAAATAATATACTTATTATTAAATATTCATTTTTCATTTACATTTATTTTAAAGTGCATTTGTTTTACAATACATATTACTGTCTTATCTGGATAATAACAACAACAACTACAACAACATTATTGTTAGTATTATTTTCTATATAACAATCAAAAAGAGGTTTCAAATCCAGGTATACAAGTCATGCAAAGACTTTTTACTGTTCCATTTGGACAATGAATGTGAGTTTGAGCTCTAAATTTTGATCTGCCAAAGTGCACCAGATTGATGCATTTAACTTTAAAATGTACAAAAATATTCTTGCCGCCGGGTCTCCCTAGAGGGACTGAGGTCCACCCACAAAATCCTGTGGGAAACACTGGATCCATTGTCCAGCATTAATTAGCAAACCAATTTGATGTGAGCATTTCGACGTCACTAGTCACGCGGTCGTTTCGAACGCCTTAGCCACTAAAATTTGATTGGACCAGTAAAAAAAAAAAAAAAGAAAATCTGTAATGCCAAATATACACTCTGGTTAATTGATTAATTAATGTAATTGATTATACTTTTATATTTGAAGGTGGATCTTTTACAGTCATTCAACCAACTGTATCAGAGTAAAGGGTGTCAGTTTTGACAGTTCAAATTTAAAATCAGAAACATACTTTATAGATCTCCCTAGGCCCATTTTGCTGGATCATTTAGAATAGTTAATAAAGGCAGAAGAAGAAGAAGAAAAAATTGGGGTGGTGGGCACAGCGTCTCCATCTTTCTATCTATCTTTCTTTCTTCCATGCAACCTTAGGAAGATGGGAAGTTATAATAATTAGTTCTTTTGAAACTGTGGGTGGATTTGACACCTCAGAGTAAGAATTTAGTGAGTTGAAATACTCATGATCATCATAACTTCCACTCTCTATTGCAATTAAAGGAATGAACTGAAAAAATGGGGGGTCTGTGG
Source organism: Anabarilius grahami (assembly GCA_003731715.1). Taxonomy (NCBI): domain Eukaryota; kingdom Metazoa; phylum Chordata; class Actinopteri; order Cypriniformes; family Xenocyprididae; genus Anabarilius; species Anabarilius grahami. The sequence continues at coordinate 2,796,549 of RJVU01053643.1, read as the reverse complement.
GGGGGAGGGGTCCTTGGAGATAATTGGCCCAGGGGCCTTTTCAAGTCATAATCCATGCCTTGGGAGGGGAAGTTATTTTGATTAAAAATTACATGGGCACATTATATTTTAATGATGTGCATGGATACATTATTTATAATAAATACTCCAATATTTCGTAAAATATATATATATATATATATGATTGAATATATCAAATATATCAAAGGTTCAATGCTCTAGTAGGCTATACAATAAAGCTAACAGATACATGAAATCAAATATTAAAACGCAACGTGTCCACAAGTCTCATTAAAACAATACATTCAACGCATATGTGTAGGCTACAAACAGTCGGTGTGAATGTACAAAAGCGCACGCACGCACTCACTTTGACTGCTGAACGGAAACTAAACAAATTGCATGATGGGAGATAAAAGAATCTGCTGTGGAAGATAATATCAAAGGGGAAAACAGAGAGCATGGCTTCAACTTTCACAAAAGCGCAACTGTCAAGAACTAATAAACTCAGATTCACATGTTAACAAAGTGCGATTAAAAAATACCCAATGGCCTTCACATAACGGTTAAAGCTCATCTGAAGGCGCCTTTCTAGTAATCGACTGGCTTGTCGCATTGCCAAATGAATGTGACACTTTAAAACGAAAGGACAGTTTACAGTTCGGCAAGATGTATGACTTTAATAACACACCCCTGCTTTATTTAAATCTCCAGTCACAACCTCAATGCATCATGCATGTTGACAGAGCTGTCTCAATGTTTCAATCATTAACTCTTCGTAACGTAATTAACTTTCAGCCACTGAAACCCACTTGGCTCTTCAACCACGAGCCCAAAAGAAGTGACAGCTCCGCACTAGCGCTCAAGTTTTTTCCTCATAACGGTAAATTCAACAGCCTGATGAAAACTTTGGCCAGGAGCGCGCGCCTGTCTCCACTGAGCGCTTGATATATGTCAGAATTAACTTTAAACGCGAACTGGTCGAACGAGCAGAATTATGGAGCTGCATTGGCTGGACTGGAATGGAGCTGGAAATGTGAGCTGGACTGTCCAGACTTGACAGGCGTGCTGGAGGGGGGCTGGACTCTCTGCCTGTTGATCCGATAATAAAAAAAAACAGGGTGCAAGACCTTGGGGCTTGCGAAACACCGGTGCCAAACACGCACTGTCTGAGCTAAACAGGAACCTTTTAAATTAGATTCTATCAGACATGACACATATTTCGGAGTCAATAAGAGCAATGTAAACAGCTTTAATTCAGCGTGAAAAGTGCAGCCTGGTGAAGCCTCAACAAGTACAGCCGTGGACATTTGTTTGTAAACAACTATGCTGTTTAAACAACACCATTTCACATCGACAAACAACATTTAAGACGCACTAAATGCGCACAGACGCATTTCACGTACCTCGGCAGGTCTTCTAAATCCGCTGTCGTTTCGCATAAAAGTACAGCAAAGCTCCAGATAGCGCCTATACGACCCAGAAAGGCAACCTTTCTGCCCCGTCTATCTCAACCAGCAGTGGGTTACGCAGTTTTTCATGTGCTTCTACCCCTCCTCTATCTCTCTCTCTCTCTCTCTCTCTCTCTCTCTCTCTCTCTCTCTCTCTCGCTCGCTCTCTTTGGCAATGTAAGATTCGTGAACGAATCGTTCGTTTGAGTCGAATCGCTGTAATGAATCGGCTGAACCGTTTCACAAAATCTCTCTAAACGATTCTTTAATGAATCGGACAATGGGTCCGAGCGGGTCTCGTGTCAACAAATCACTGGACTGTCTCTTTCGGACATGTCCGATTCGTAATGAACATTAGATAAGTGAGCCGAAACCGTAAAAACGTAGTCTAATAGAAATGTTTACAATTTAAAGTTGGACATTTTTAATCAACATGCGTACGAAACACATTTTAATAAATGTTTTTTTTATCAAAACGTGCAAAACTTTATTGCCAAATGATGTTAGCGTTGTTTTATGTAAATGAAAATTATATTTAGTTTCTAAATTAGGCTACTTTTGTTTTCGAGCCTGCAACAAACTGAACTGGGACACATGAAATTTGACTGAACCCCCTTATAAAACTCAGCTGAGGTAAACAGCATAGCCTGTACTGAAACGTTTTAGCATGTAATATGCCTGGGGCATGATCGAGGACCGCGTGATGGTGCAGTAATTACGTCACGACGTAAAGAATCATTGTGCTCTGAATCTGTTCTTTTAAACGAACTGTTCGAAAGAACCGATTTGCGGAACTGAGTCGGACTTCCCAGCAGCTACTCTTTCTCACTTCTAACCGCCGCTTCCGGTGTTATTTCACTGGTTAGAGAGTCGTTTATGTTAGGAAATGTAAGTAAGGTAAATATGAAGTAGTTCACTATAGTCGTCTAAAAGTCCAGTGCAAACACTGATAGGCAAATTATTATTTTAGCTGTGCAAAAGGTCTTATATGAGCGCTACGGGACGGGGGTGGGGCTATAAAAATATAAAGGCGGTTAGCGGAGCGCGAGGACAGCTGATTGGGCATGAGCGGTTACGCGTGACTTGAGTCGAGGGATATAACGCGGGAAAAAAAACTGCTTACTTTGAGCTGCCGAAGCGCGCATACGGGGCATTATGAGTACAATTGTTCTGTACTGAAGTGGGCTCCCACGGTCATTGAAAACCTCTGAATATAAAGGGAAATTGTGCTCTGATAAGACTTGGAAATCCATCATATCTTAAAAGTAATAGAAACTCCATTTAGGCTATTGAATGCGCAAATTTCTTATAATTCTCTGCTTAAAGGATTAGTTCACTTGAATTAAAATGAGCCCAAGCTTTACCCACCATCAAGCCATCTAGATGTATACTGTTTTCTTTCTGATGAACACAATCGGAGATATATTAATAAATATCCTGACGCATCCAAGCTTTGTGAACGTGACCAACGAGTATGAGCTGAAGAAAGTGTCTCCATCCACATCCATCCATCATAAACGTACTCCACATGGCTCCGGGGGGATAATAAAGTCCTTCTGAAGCGAAGCGATGCGTTTGTGTAAAAAAAATATCCATATTTCACAAGTTATTAAGTAAAATACTAGTTTCTGCCAGACCGCCTTCCGTATTCAGCTTACGAAGAAAGTGTAAACTGGCTTTTTAAAGCTTTTTCTGTAAGTTGAATAGGGAAGGCGTAGGATGTAGCGTAATCTATTTGAACTGTGAGGGTTTCACACTTTCTTCGTAAGTTGAATATGGAAGGCGGTCTGACAGAAGCTATTTTGCTTCATAACTTGTTAAATATGGATATTTTTTACACAAACGCATCGCTTTGCTTCATAGGTCTTTATTAACCCCCCGGAGCCGTATGGAGTAGGCTACACGTTTATGATGGATGGATGTGGATGGAAGCACTTTCTTCAGCTCATACTCGTTGGTCCCGTTCACAAAGCTCGGATGCGTCAGGATATTTATTAATATATCTCCGATTGTGTTCATCAGAGAGAAGAAAGTCATATAGGATGGCTTGAGGGTGAGTAAAGCTCGGGGTAATTTTCAATTGAAAGTGAACTAATCCTTTAAATCAGCAGCAGTTTTGTCTATATAGATAATGTGAGTTTCACTCCCTCAGTAGCGCGTTTTAAGAACTTGGATGTTCTGTGGGCGTGTACTTATATACTACAATAATGGCAAGAGGTAAATCAAGTGGTGTTGTAGCCTATATGTTGTTTACGTATAGCAGGTAGGCGTTTGCCACTAAACAAACTGGCTTCAGCTGCGAGCTCAGCACTTTTACCCGGCTCAGGAGAGTGCGGCTCTGGGAAACAGCCAGATCTTGAATGAGATCCACTTATTAGCGACCCCTATTTCTCCCGTCCTCTGTCCTTCGGAGACGGAGAAAAATATGTCCTAGTCGACATGTGAGACGAGCGTGAAAAACGGATCCAGGTTGGACACGCTTGCAGCAAATGGACGCAAGCTGGGATCAAAGGCACTTTTTCGAGATGCCAGAAATTCGACTAAGGTCAAAACATGTTTTACGGGTTATGCGAGATAATAAAGAGCATGATATCTGAATACAATTGGTTTATTACTGGTAGTAGCCTAGTACTTTGGAAGAACTCAAAAGCTTTACAAATTAGAAAATGAGCATAAAAGGTTTCGCCCTTTCATTGTCATTCCCGCCTATTCTATTGGCAGGCTCATTATTTATGGGCTTTAATTAAAATCGCAGTTGCATTAGCTCCCAAGCACACGCTAATTAAATGAGTGTTCAATGCAGTCGCATTCAGTAGGTCATTATTGCCCCCTGCTGGCTAAACTATTTAACTACATTCACAGGTTGATTAAACTTTGATTATTCTTGTCACCGTGAGTTGACATACTATAGATAATCACACGGCATATAGTTAAATTTTAAATTACATTTCAAGGTAACGATAATTAAATAGCAAACACGCCAGTATTTGAGTTTAATAATGCAAATATCAGCTGCAGTATGAGTGTGAGTGAATGCTGGTCAATAATATTGTGTAAAAAATACTTATTTTTGCAAGAAAAATACTAAGAAGAGACAAGGGCTCCCTGCACAGCTCAACCTACACTGGCAGAACTCCATCCTGGCAAGATGAAAACACAGATTCAGCATATTCTCTCGCACAGAGACAGAGCGGAGGGTGGGGGATCCACAGAATCAGAAGGCATAGATTTAGTCTCTGTCCAGAGTGTATATTAATACAAGCCATATTTATATATAAAGAAGTATACTTTGCATCTGTTTTCCATTATTTGAAATTCTCAAATGCAGCAATCTCTTTCAATCTTGATATTAAGCGTGTGCATTAATTTACACCTCCACTCTCATTGAATAGCACTATATTTAAGGGGCTCATGAACTTGCTCTTTAAATAATTCTCATCGCTTTATAATCAAACAATCAGTTTCTCAGAGTAACTAATATAACGGCTTTATTTCAGATGTGATTTGTTTCTGCTTAAACATATTAAATTATTTGTTTCTACAGTGTAATCATGATGAATAATTGTAGGGAAAAGAAATATACCATAACATTTACAATTACTTTATTATTTTAGAGCTATCACGGAAAATGAGATGAATAGAACAGAATCAAGATCTTTAAAAACAATATAGTGAAGATTGTTATTAATGGCACATCACTGCTGGTTATATATGCTCTATATAATTGTGCATGTGACAAATAAAACTCTTGAATCTTGAATCTTTTGTTTAAGCTGAGAGAACATTTATGTGTAGAAAGCAGATTCATGTTTTTGCTGCTTTAAAAGAGGTTATGGAGACAGATTTTTTTAAATTACATTCTAGAATCAGCACAGCTTGTCAGCAATGACTTATACTTGAACTACAGTGACCATAATGCTGTTATTATGGAATTGGAACAAAGAAATAAAGTAACAAAATGCAAACAAAAATTCTGTTTTTGCCTCTTACAGAGACCACAAATTAAAACGAGTCCTCCTGCGTCACCGGTCTCCAAACAAGTGCAAACATTTGAAAGCATAAACATCATTACTGCAAACCTAACAAACAGCTGGACGTCTAATCAAAGAACCTTGACGAAAGGTCAATGCCCATCGTCCAGTGCAGGGTTTCTCTCTATCTCTTTTTAACCTTTAGAGCAGAATGGCTGGGGTAATGACAGCTAGACAGAGAGAGATAAACGCTCAGTAATTACCATTTGCGTAAAGGCGGATAAGATACAGTTAGAAAGAATGACCTTTAAATACCCACTGAAACATAATCAATTCATTTTGTTCCACTAGGTCTGAGATAAAATGCCTCTACAGAGCAACTATATGGGGACATTTATTACAGGGATACCTTGTAAATGCCAGTCCCGATTTCCCTAACTGTAGTTCTTGTCATCTTTGTTATTAGTTCAGGCTCTATGTTTTATTTTCACATTCAAATATGTGGTCAGATGTTGTGGTAGCTGAAGCTATACAGTATGGTGACATACACTACTGTTCAAAAGTTTGGGGTCAGTATGATTTTTAAAAGTTTTTGAGAGAAGTCTCACCAAGACTGCATTTATTTGATCAAAAATACAGTTCAAACTGAAATATTGTGAAATATTATTTGAATTTTATTTATATTTTAATGTTTTAAAATGTAATTTATTCCTGTGATGGCACAACTGAATTTTCAGCATCCTTACTCCAGTCTTCAGTGTCACATGATCCTTCAGAAATCATTTTAATATGATTTGATGCTCAAGAATTATTATCAATTGTGCTGCTTTTTGTGGAAACTGTGATGCATTTTATCAGAGTTCACTGTATAGAAATCTTTTGTAACATTATAAATCTTTTGATCAATTTAATGCACACTTGCTGAATAAAAGTATTAATTTCTTAAAAAAAAAAAATCTTAGATCCCAAACTTTTGAGCAGTAGTGTCTATCCCAGATAACTGAAGAACCGCATCAAGGACACAAAGAGCTGATAACCGTTTCTTTCATCAAGAATTCATTGTACAATAAAGAGAATATACATAGTGCAGTGTATATATAATAGTATACACACTATCAAGTGAGAGTGGAAGGACAGATACACAGAGTGGGAAACAAAATCAGACTGACAGACATTTAAAAATTAGTTACACAATGAAGAAACATCATTTTTCATCATGCTTCGGTTTGAAGCACCACCTTACATGACGACACAACAGATCAGTGAATTGAATAAAATTATAAATATCTGTATATATGTGCATGTATGTATGAATGTCTCTCTCTACATATTAACTGTTACAATAGTCCTGCTGGCTCTGTGCAAGATTTGCTTGCTATCTAAGCGCAATAAACATATCGAGGACACTGTAATATGGTGGAAATATCACATTTGCTCATCTGCGTAATTTATATTTATATATATATTTATCTTCTTCCATTCACTTTCTGAAGACATCCAATAAAAGAGTAAAATAGTTTTCAGCAACATTAAAATACAGTATATTCATATAAAACAGAAGCTAAAAGGGACATTATAGACCTGCATGCACAAACTTGCTTTACAACTTCTCATTTGAACATAAATGTTAACTCACGGTACAAGAGCATGCCGAGTTTTGGCAAGTACTGCTTATCAATACTACTGTAAAGTTTACTCCTCTTCACACTCATTTCAAAAGATCAACATAAAGACTGAAGAATGCTATGCTAACAGCTTAAAATATGTTTCATGTGTTAGCCAATACCAGTGGATGCTCACTGCAATACAAATGAAAGGCTCTTCCTATTCCTAAAAAAAAAATTATACTATACAGTCATGGCCAAATGTCTGCAATTAAACGTTAAAAAAACCTTTATAATAACCTTTATATTCACACTTCTCTGACAAAGGTCAAGAAAGCTAAAAACTCCTGTGTTAATGTTCTTGAATGCCTCATGCTTTTGTAATAAAAGTGAAAAAAGCTTGCATCTTAACCATTTAAAAAAAGAATGAGTTCAATTCAGTATTATCAATGTTGATATGAGGATGAAAAGACAACTAAAAAGCTAAAACTGAAAAGAAAAGAATTGGCTCGGAGAGAGAAAAGGCTCTAACACCTAAGCATATTATGTACATGACAATTACTTTTCCCTATGTAAATAACAAAAAAAAACGAAGATGTTGGAAAACTAAGCATTTCGGCAGGTGTCCATATCTGAGACTGTTGTGGCTGCAAACCCTTCTCTCATGGGTGAGGGATGATCAGAGCTCAACTCCATATCCAGAGTGAGGGATTCTGGGGGGGGGGGGGAAACGTAAACACTGTTAAACAGAGGTGTTATGAGACCCTGAAGTGTCTGAAAAAAAAGAAAGCTTCTTCATACTGTATGCATAGGTGCATTCAAGCCATGTCGTAATTACCGTAATTACAAAATTTCAACTTGTAAAAAGCGTTCACATCCTTGTAGAGCTTCAATTACAACTCGTAATTTTCTGAGAGCTTCTACTTGTACCATGTGACCACTGCAGATTCATTTAGGTGTTGATAGCGTTGCCTTTAAAAGGCATAATTCCCAGTCCGAGGACATGAACAGCTCCAAGTAGAAAGTCACATGTTGTAATCTTGAAATTATGGTAATTACGAAACGGCGTTAATGCAGCAAATATTGAGAAAGCTGTTGAAATTAGTCATGTGACTCACCGAGAGGTCCCGGATTGGCCTCCGCGGCTTCATTGTGCATGAGAGAGTCGAGTGTACGAGGGGACATTGGGAACAAATCACTTGTGTTGCCGGAGTTAGTCCTGCAAAAGAAAGGCAGTGAGCATTAGACATGACACACAAGCTAAAAACGAACAAGCAATCATTACTTCTACCATCACATATAGACGACATGATTTAGAAAGACCTGAAAGTTCATTCATCACATCATGAGTTAAGCTTCACTTCAATGTTCACATGTATCATAAACACAAGACTTACCAAAACACACACATACCCACACTCAAAGTCATACACATGAGCATCACTTGCGTAATGGGTAACTTAAAGGGAGTTCACCCAAAAATAAAACATGTCGTTCCAAACCTGAATAACTTTTTTTAATACTGTGAAAAATAATTTGAGAAATGTCTCAGTGTCTTTTCGTCCATCCAATGGAAGCCAATGGGCTCCAATGTTGTCATGGGTTTGGAACCACATAAAGGTAAGCAAATAAAATTTTCATTTTGGCTGAACTATACTTTTTAAGACAACTTAGTCAGATGTTAGAGGCAGTGGATTCAACACTGAAAATGTTTATGACATGCAGTGATATAATGTGAATCTGGAGTTGTAGTTGTTGCTCGTCCAGTTTTATTTCCTTGTCAATCACCTGAGCCGTCAATGCTGTGATTGAACACTATATTAGAACATGGAAAAGCTACTGTACTAACAGTACATGTTTGCCATTCATATGTTTACAAAAAAATAATATTTGTGAGAATACATGGCTACTTTAGAATGGCCATTGATAGAGGAACATGCTTTATGCTTTTTCTTTTTTTATAGTTGGCTGAATTTACTGAATAAATACTGACATACTGTATAGCATAGCCTACTTAAAATCTGACCTTGTCTATGGTGTTTTGCTTGGCTACCCAATAAAGAATTAAATCTTGACCTGGGGAATGATTTACCAGAGGGCAAAGTTCACCCATGCCTATTTGTTAACACTCCAAACTGCTCATATGGGCAGTTTGTTTTGGTAAATCTGTATTTCTACACTATTTATTACTGGTGTTGAGACAAGAGAACAAGCACAAAACCTCTGAACCTGAAGTCTGTACTAAAAACACTAGCAGAGGTGCAGAAGTCTGATCCAAAAACTGTTCATATTTGTGGGTAAATTTGTGGGTAAATGGTCAAAACGATGAATCAAACGAATTAGATGATACAAATGTGTCAAACTGTAGTATTTGCAGATTAATCAAGACATTTAGTTGTTGATTATGTCTAGTATGTCAGGTTGATAGTAAATTAAACCAGGCTTTGTTGATTTCATGTGATCTATACTTGATGTATGTATTTATGCTATGTATTTTTGCTATCTAGATGTTAAGATATCAAATAAAAGCGATAATAAAATCACTTTTTTGCTTTAATTTTGGTTTAACCAGTCAAAACAGTAGAAGGTAAAATATCACATCAAATGTTTCGTCTTTGACTGCCTTTGAGTTGCAGGCTATCCAAGAACAATATTTTCACTCTTAAAAAAACATTAGGCACACATTATATAAAAAAGAGCTACGTTCTGCTCATGTTGCAAGGATGAGAAAGGGGAGTAGTTTTGCAGAGCAGTAAACCATTGTACCCATATTAGACTTTGTAAGCGTTTATCCTAAAACACTTTCTCATGCCAGTAACATTACCAAGATCAATCTGGAGAACTCATTGTCCAAGATAAAAGAGCACTTTGATAAGATTGCCAAAAAAAGTTTAAGCCAAAAACTTGTTTATCTTCCTGGATCACCAAAAACCCTGACTATCTTACAGCATCTCGAGCAAACGCTGGGTGATGTGGTCATTTATTACCACAAGAGGAAAGAACGTCTCTAAATTTGACACTTTATTTATTCAAATTTTGGCTGGTACTTTAACCTGGAGTCTCGCAAAATGTGAATATGGTAAACTGGCTGTAACCCATCGGACAGAAAATACTCTTGCTGATGCTGAGGCTTGATTAGCATGGTCCAGTTAGCGTCTGTTAGTAGATGTTACAACTACATCTGCAAAAGTCTTTCTCCACTGACAGCCATTCAGAAGTAGCAGTGTATTCAGAATCAAGCAAAACATAAATCCCAAACTATATAATTAATGTTGAATAATATGATAAAACTGCATATCTCCAGATGGTCTTGTGGCAACAGAGCCACATGTATTATAGAGCTCATTGGTTAAAAAATACAGTGTGATGTGTGTATAAACAGTGACAACAGTTATGAGTGGATGTGCTACATCTAGTGAGGATATTTGTGTGGTTGTTACTTAGTATTCTTGTCTTCTCTCTCCCCCTTATCTTGCCACATCCATGTTGGGCAATGCCTAAGAGACAGTTCTCAACGTCTATCAACAGCCTCGCTGTTACTATTACCAATATTTTGGGTTGAAATAGTGTTTTCAACATCACATTTTCTGTGGACACTGCTTCCTCACACTAAACAGGGCTGTAATAAGAGTCACATGTGTGACATGAGTCTTGGTTTTCATCAGAAAAACTTACTCCACATTGTTTAACATACTGAGGGACCAAATCATGTATACATCACATAAAACGCAACACTCTCCTCTAAGGGGGGAAAAAGAGAAAACTGGAAGATGGGCAAAAGAAATGAACAGGAGAAAGAAGGTAAACATTTTTTTTCCTTTAGTGTGAAAATATTTTATATACTGAAAGTTATCTTGCGAGCTTAGAAATGAAAAAAAAAATCCCTTGTCCACAGAAGAACTAGTTCACCAACACAAAACAGATTCAGAGACATGAGCAGTTCCAGCCTTTTATCTTTTACAAAAGTTCCAATGACATCCAGACCTCTTGTTAAAAAGGGATGAAGTGAGTAAACAGAAACCCTTGGTCAAGCTCTAGAGATGTTAAAAGGAATGATCTACGTTAGCAGACAACTACAGGAGTGTGTTTGACCACAAACGTTCACGTCTCATTCGTGCCTACCCAGGGAAGCCGTTCCCAAGCAGCTCACTGTCCGGGAAGTCCATGAAGACAGAAGGACACCTATGGAGAGAGGTCAGTTTATAGCCTGCCTAACACACACACGCATACATACATGACCTCCAGTAAATCCAACCCCTCTACAAAGACAGAAAGCATTTGTGATTCAAGTAAGACTGAGTTTGAAGCAGCTTTTATTCCATCCAAATGTTTTTCTTGTAGCCAAGCATGTTACCTAATATGTCATGTACAGTTTGATGTATTACAGTTTATATACCACATCCATTAACCATTATTCTCATTATTAAGTCAACATGAAAAGACATTCAAAAATCTGGTGTTGTTTCAGAGGCAGAGCAAGTTATATTTGGAAAGTCGAATATGAATATAAATATAAATATCTGAAAAATTACAAAAGACAAACATTTTTTGGAATAATCTGCACTGAAAACAAGGAATTAATCAAACTATGGTTCAGGAATGCACATTACGTTAAATAGCGTCAAATTATGTCATGTTAATACTGGAAACTTAATTTTACATTTTTATTTTTTAAATTCGATTTTACTTTTTTTCTTTTTTAAATGTATTAAATTTAAAAACTAAGTTATGAATCACATGGCTACAAAGTGTTTACACAACAGTTCACCTCAAGTTATGTGTGCTTAATACATGTAAATGACAAAAGTAAGCCTGAACCTCTTTTAATTAGGTGTTGTGTTGATCATGTGCTTTTTAAAGCATGGTTTCTGTCTCTTTCTGTCTTCTTATGCATGATTGTGGTTTAAAGGATGGTGTGAAGGGTCCTTGGAAGATTCAGTAGTGGCTACATCCCTGATCCATGTTGTAAAGAAAACTGAGAGGAGTACTTTGCATGTGCTCCTGCCTGAAGAGTCACCAGAGATTTCAAAGTTTACAAGAGGACAGAGAGAGAAAACAGAGACTAAAGCAAGATCAATCATTCACACACATACTGAGGAAGAAAGGAAAGCTACTTACGGAGTGACACAGATGAACTTGGTCTTCAGGTAGGGCTGAATTACTGAAAGAAAATTGAATTACTGTTATTAAACAAGGAGAGTGAATATGATTTTTTGATGAATAGGAGGTTTATTTATTTGTGATGATCAATTTTGATCAATTTTACATGTCCTTCTGAATAAAAGTATTAATTTCTTTACAAAAAAAAAAATAATTCACTACCATTAAAATTTGGGATCAACTTAACCATAGATTAAAATCATGCTTTTGAGCTGCAAAAAATGATTTTCTTACTTGGTATTTTTGCCTTGTTTCCTGTCCAAATATCTAAAAATTCTTAAATCAAGAAGCATTTACTAGATAAGGAAAATGACACAATAGATCATATTATATTTTGTTTTCCGAAAGAAAAAGAAAAAATTATCTAGCCATTGCTTCTTGATTTAGGATTTTAGTTTTGGATATCTGGACTGGAAACAAGACAAAATACTTAGAATGCAAAAAAGGTTTTTCCTGCTTAGACAATTTCCTGGTAAAGTTAAAGTTTCTGGTAAACCACGCCCTTTCAGTGCACTTCCAATACAAAAATAGTCTCCAAAATAGATGAGAATGAAATGAGACACACTTTGCCAAGCAACAGATAGATGTTATTCTAAGCCGGAATGAATTCTATTCCTGCAAAGGACACTCACCACATCCAGGGTCAGGGAATTCAGTGTCAGGCTGGGCCTCGGGGCGGCAGTACTTGCCAAAGGCCTCCTCTTTGGGAATATCGGGGTAGAGGTAGACCAGCGGGGAGACGAGGATGTTGGTGGCATCCATGATCTTGTAGCCCATGATGATCTCAGCAAAAGACATGCTGTTGAGCTGCTGCTTAGTGTACGGTTCAACTGACTGGATCTGGGTCTTACCTGCACATACATACAGGAGCAAATGCTTCACATATTCACGACACAAAAATAAAATGTATAAATAAAACTATAAAACTTTATATTTATTTTAACACACTCAATATTGTAAGAATTGAAAATATCTAAAGATATTTTAAAATGAACAAAGACATTTGCTTTAGTGTTTCAACCCCCTCTCTTGCTACAGGGGCCATTTGGAAGACACAAAGGCGTTGATAGCGATCAAGCCCTGTAGGCCAAGATGTGTGTACATCGGGGGTCTACAAATGGTCACACCTTTAGTACAGTGGGGGGAAGTTTTAATCTTCTGATTGGTCAGTTTGAATGTCTCACATTTGGGTTTCGGTCACATGGTCAAGGAAGGGATAAAAGAACATTGTAACTATCGCTCTGTCTCTTTTTCTATGCTCTTTTTCTATGCTCTGGGCTTTTTCTATGCTCTGCTCTTTTTCTGTCTCTCTCTCTCTCTCTCTCTCTCTCTCTTTCTCTCTCTCTCTTTCTCTCTCTCAGGTAACTTTTAACATACATGCTGTATACGATTAATGGTATATTATTTTATCATCTCATACATCTATTTTGTAATTATTTTAAGTGTAACCATAATCAGATATTGTCATTAAACCCTTTCTATTACAAATGATGTGCTAACTAGTTTTGATTTAGTATTAACATTAATGTGCTCCCTATTGCAATGCAATATTGTCACACTATATGCTCTCCCACATATTTTGCTATTGTAACTGTGCTTATTTCCGTCGTTGGTATAAGTTGCAGTGGGTGGTAATAGACAAGAAATGTACAGTTTTCTACCATCTTGCTGATAAAGTTTCTTTAGTCACTCGGCAAACCTTACAGCCTGAACCCCTGTAGGAGTTCCACCCTTACAATATCATGTACATGGAAATGCATTTACCATTGATGTCCTTCTCAACCCAGGTGAAGGTAATTCCTCCCTCTTTGCTGCTTTCACTGAAGCGCAGCAGGAATGTCCCAGGAGGCTTTGGGCTCAGGATTGCCCTCTCTCTTTCTTTACTGATGAAGCCCATAATATACCTGACACACACAAGAGCTTGATGTAACCACCCAAGCAGTGATTGATGTAATGAACTATAAATATTGCATGGATGTACACAAAGAGTGCAGCAGGACTTCTCACCCTTCATTCCATAGAGCCAAAATGTATTTCTTCACTAGGTCAATAATGTTGTCTAGCCACACCCAGAATGAGAAACCTTTTCCTGCCATGTTCTCCTGCAAACCACAAACAGAACAACAATTTTTACAGAAACTGATACAAACTGGATCAACTGTTCTGATTTGCACTAACATAAATACAGGACAGGGAACAAAAAGTGGTTTCAGAAACATACTTTGCAGAACTTAGCCCATGTGATTTGGCAACCGGAGTAGTTTACACACGGACCTACACAAAATCAGAAATGCACAATTAAACAGAGATGCACAAACATTGTTAACTTTAATGTTATAATATATATATTTATATACAGATATATAGAGAGAGACAGAGTTATGTGGTGTTTTTATTTTTAAGAAATTCATACTTTTATTTAGATGCAAATGATGACTGTAAAGATTATTTCAAATTCACAAGTTCACCCTTAAAAATAATCGTATATAGTAAAAAGTATGCATATTTGGCTTGCTGTCCGAGGGGAGGGGTCCAAGCTCGGAATTTGGCCCAAACCCAGAGTACACCCCCCATCTCTGGTTGGGATAGGAAATAGTAAAGAGTTGGGGTGGTGGAGGGATGCTGGAAAACCGTTGTGGGATACTAGAGGTAAGTTGGCTATCTATATCTATCTATCTATCTATCTATCTATCTATATATATTTGTGTAAACATACATTTTCATTCAAATTAACAGCATTAATTGTTGTTTTATATATATATTTATATAAACATATTTATATATATTTATATGTTAATTTGAATGAAAATGTATGTTTACACAAAAATATGAAGCAGCACAGCTGTTTTCAACATTGATAATAATGTTTCTGAATGTTTCTAAATCATCATATTAGAATGATTTCTGAAGGATCATGTGACACTGAAGACTAGAGTAATGATGCTGAAAATACAGCTTTGACATCACAGGAATAAATTACATTTTAAAATATATTAAAATAGAAAACATTTTAAATTATAATCATATTTCACAATATTACTATTTTACTGTATTTTCAAAATAAATGCAGCCTTGTTGTGCATAAGAAACTTATTTCAAAAACATTAACAAATCATGCCAACCCCAAACTTTTGAACCGCAGTGTATGTTCAGAGGCAAATTACACCAATTTAAAACTATGTGATCAATAATACAGAAACCACTGATCAGTACTGAAAATGGGCTTTTTTCAAATTACAAATTATATTATAAGCATAACAATTTGAGAGAAAAGTTTATATATTTTCATGAAGTTTCTCTTTTTTTTTTGTCAAAATCCTCAAACTTATTTATTGTTTATTTTCCAGGTTTAAATAAAAAATAATTTTGATCTCTACTATATATTAAATAACACACATACATACCCAAAAGTTTCTCTGCAAGTGTGGTGAGCTGCTCAATGGTAAGTCCTCTTTTGGTTGTGGATGAAAATTGCCAGCTGAGCACCTCAGCCACCTGATCCCACGTTCCCACTGGAGGTTTGGTGAAGAAGTTCACATTCTGCAGAAAAAAAAAAAAAAAAAAAAGAATTCTTAGTAACATATACTGTATAAGCTCTTGTGCTAACAGTAAGTATGTGGATCCATTTCAAACCTTTGGATGGTTGGTCAGCATGTTGTACCACAGGATGGACGCCCATGCATTTGGCATTTGACAGATATTAGAGATGACCACCACTGGGAGAGAGTGTGTCTGGACAGAGATAAAGACATTTATTTATAATTTAGAATAGCAAACCCTGCTATTTTTGAACAGCATGCTCTGGTAGAAATCTGATTAGCACAAATAGAGATCTGAGGTTGAATAAACCAGAGTTGAACGTCTTAATTATCTAGTTTAATTAACCTGCTGTGTGTGTGTTGGTATTTTATGTGACCCTGTTGTGTCCATCCACAGAAAAGGAATGATTTTGCATGTACTCTTGTCAGCACATAATAGGCATCTATGCAGTGCTGTGTGTGGTTATGAGTTTAATAAGTGACAGATTACCCAAGGACACGCTGCCTGGTTACATATTCATATCCTCCTACTGCTGGTACCATGGCGACAGCCTATTGTAATGACCTTAGTGGCTTTCAATACGTTGAACCAATAACCAGTAGCAGTGTGATGGACTTAATTGGTAATGAGGGTTTAATAATATTCTCATCTATGATTTGATATACAGCTCAACAGGACAGCATCTTGGTGACAGTAATCCTGTCACGATCAGACATGGTTGACATTTTATTTTACTTTAAATTCTTGATAAAAATGAAAGAGTCATTTTTAGATGAACTAATTCAGTGCTGATGTTGCCAGGAGTGTTTATGTGTAGTTTTTCACCTCAAGGTCGATCTTTAGTCCTTGGTGGTAGACCTCTGTCTCGAATGTGATGAGATGAAGTTCTTCAGTCACTATCAGAGATGCCTGTAGTTCAGAGGGCAAAGGTTAGGTGCTTACAATGACTTCTTCAATAGAAGCCCTAAATAAAATGAAAAACTGTGACATAATGGTAATTATACAAAGCCTTACGTCACTGTTGGTTCGGCCTCCGTTGCCACATCTCTGCTCTCGCAGGGTCTGAAAGACAGAAGAACAAGTCAGGACTATAATGCACTTCAAGAAACATACAGTCAATAGCTGATCGAGTCTCCTTGAAGCTTGTATGGCATATTCAATGAATTATATTTTAGACTAATTAGAGTAATAGAGTAATTTTAGAGTAATTTTGTTGAGGCACTTTATGTCCAAGGAGTTGATTCTTATATTTTTAACTACTATTATTTAACATAGTAGTCGTGGGCTAATGGATAGACTTGTAACCCAAAGGTCATGGGTTCGAGTCTCAGGTCCGGCAGGGATTGTCAGTGAGGGGAGTGAATGTCCAGCGCTCTCCCACCCTCAATACCACGACTGAGGTGAGACCCTTGAGCAAGGCACTGCACCCCCAACTGCTCCCCGGGCGCCGCAGCAATGGCTGCCCACTGCTCCGGGTGTGTGTTCACGGTGTGTGTGTTCACTGCTGTGTGTGTGTGCACTTGGATGGGTTAAATGCAGAGCACAAATTCCTAGTATGGGTCACCATACTTGGCCACATGTCACTTCACTTCACTTTCACTTTCACTTTACTACTATTATTTAAAGAAAGAGTGAAATAGTCCATTTATTGATTGTAAAAATGTTTTTTTCTTGATGGTCTCACAGTCAACCATCAATTTTGCCTCTAATAAAGTTGTTTCAAAATTTATTGTACTAATAAGTAAAGAACAACAGTGTAGAGCTTGAGATGAAGGATATTTAATGCTGGACATTCTTAGTACATTAATAAGTACATTTAAGTGTGTTTTAAGGGAGTTTCACTTTGGTTCAGAGGGCCACAGTTGAAGAAACTCACAAATCCAGAGAACATTCGGTTTTGGAAAAAAAGAAGAAAAAAGATTGGTGTATTGTCTGAGCTTACCAGATGTTTGAACTCTGCTGACAGGCTGCCATTGTTGGATTCCTCCATGTTCATCACCTTTGTATTGGTGCCAAGGATGTTGAACTTGCGTGAACTGGTGGAAAAGAAACAGAGGACTCTGTAAAGCAACAACTTACAGGTACAAGCAAGAGAGGTACTTCGTTTCACCACATTTCCCTGTAACTGTACTGTATAACTTAATGGTAGAAAAGAAACTTCTAGAAAATAGCTGAAATATTTATTTTATACAACTGTTTACTTAAAACAAGCTAATAATAATAATACATGAATTATTCATGAATAATTGCCAAAAAAATGGCCAATATAAATTGGTCTATAAATACAAATAACCATGTGACAATGGTCAAAATGGCATTTTTTTTCTTAACCTCAGAACTCACCCTCGAATGGCTGCCACGTCACCCGACTCCCTGCAGAACACAGGAAGAAAAAAGTTAAAATTGGTCTGTCAAAATACAACTCAGAGTCATTTCGTTCTGATGTTAGAGACAGGAAGTGGGACGTACTTGTCAATACAAACTTTGATTTTCAGCTGGTAATTCAACTCTGGGAATTTCACAAGCAACCTGAAAGAGAGGAGGGGGAAAAATTCACAAATTTTGTCTTGACGTCCTTCCTTTATGACTCACCCCTGCGTTTACCCACCTGACTTTGGTGGTGAACTGAACTCCTGTTTTGATGACAAGGGGTCGGTCAGGGTGCATGGGCATACAAGGCTGCCTCTCGACAACAAATGCACTGCAATCAGACAAGCGCACCACAGGAAATGTCATTGATCAGTTCCTTTTACATTCGTTTTAAAGTCTAACACGTGAGTGCATGATTTCAAACCTCTTCATAAGGTTGCGAAACAGGTCAACGATTTTCTCCTCCAGAGCAGGGCGGTGCTGAATAATTGGATCTCCTTTGTACGAGACTTTTTGTTGAAGCTCCTCCAGTTTCTTGATCTGCTGCCTTATCTGCAACTGTGACTCAGCCAAAGAGGTGATCCTGAAAGACAGAGATTGAGAAGAAGGAATCGAAAAAGGTGGGATTCAAAAGCAGGTTTGTTTGTGAACAGACTGCGTACCATGTCTCTAAGCGGTCCAGGCAGATGTTCGGTGGTCCTCCGATGCAAGCGATCTGCTGTCTCCTCTTCCAGTCGGCCAGTTCTTCATCTGTCAGATTCTTCTGCACAAAGTCCATGGCAGACAGCAGCCCTGCCATCTCCGTCACTATTTGCTGCAAAACAGAGAGCAAACTTTTGACATATTTGTAAATGTTATGAAAAAGTGACTGGTCATTGTTTTCAAGATTGCAGAAAATCAACGGTATTTTGTGTCTTGTGGTCATTCGGCATAAGGATTTACTGTATCTCACCCTCCTCAGCTGATCCAGAGCGCTCAGCATCTGCTCCAGCTGAGACATCTTCTGCCTGGTGGCTGCTGCCTGGCTGTTTCCATTCAGGTCCTGGGACAACTCTACACGGTGACATAGATTTTAAATGATTTTATCAGGGATTAAGGCTAGTTAAGAGATTTTGGACAAAAAAAAAAGACAGCAACATGTACTCATCATACCTCCAGCACTCTTAAGAGTTTTGTAGTTGAAGTCAAAGTCATCCTGCAGATTTTCCAACATCTTCATCTTCTGCTCCATGTCCTGTATAGAAGAGAGAGGTTGTACCCCATAAGGGACAAAATATGAGACCCTCGTTTTGTGCTCAGGGCAAAATGTTAAATAAGTGCATTTCAAACTGGGGCAACAAGAGGGTGCTAGAGGGTTTGTAAAAAAAATAAAAAATAATAATAATAAATAAATTAAAATGCACCGGATTTTAAAATCATCACAGTTTCATTATGCTTTCTAAAGATTGGTTGGAAATCAGTGAGATTAAATCATAATTATTTTATTCTACTGACAACCCTAGTTGTATCTTAAGTTTATACATTTAACAGTACTCTGATGGTAAACAAAAAATACATTGTCAAAATAAACAGAAAATATGGTAACTCTATGTCAAGGTGACAAAGTTACACGTTACTACATGTACTTACTATAGTAATAACAGTAAATTATGCATAATTACAAGTAACTAACCATAATCCAAACCTTAACCCTAACTCTATAGAAAGTACATGTAGTTAATTAACATTACTCAGTACTTATTTAAGTACAATGCAACTATGTCACCTTAAAATAAAGTGTGACGAAAATATAAATCAGTATTTATACATAAAAATATTGATATGCCTTATTATTTTCCCTTGCACGGGGATCAACATATTTGAAGGTTTGTTTGAAAACCCCTTTGCAAAATTATTACTTATACATGTCAAACTAAACGCTGTTAGACAAAAGATTTGTGTCTTCAAAACAGCACTTTTTAGAGAGAAGATAAAGGGACATGCTGTATGTGTAACTCCAGTTGTGAACAAAACAAACCAATGATTTTTCAATTAAAGTGTGATTTTATGTACCAACCTGTACTCTCTTCCTGATGTCCTGCAGGTTGTGTTCCAGTATCTGCTGTTTTTCTGTCACCACAGTACCCGTGGGATGGGCAACCTGTCCATCCTACGGAAGAGAAAGAAATTGGAGAAACAGAAATCTCAATATGTGCTTACAAAGCAGAATTAATTTCCAAGCACTTTATGTATACTATTACTGGGTGTTTAACTAGAAAGGACCTGAAAACTGTTCTGGTGAATAAAAATACATGGATACTGTGAGTATTTTAATTATGAATTTATTTATAAATGAAATCCAGATGAACTAGTTTTCACTCTTTGTTTTGTTTGAAATTTACTTATCATAGAAGCAGAACAAATATGAAATCTGACCCATGAGTAAATACACCATGTGTCTGTGCATGTCTAAAAGTGTGTGTTTGTGTGTCTACCTGCTGCACAGTGGTGGCCGTCTGCAGCAGACGCTGCTCTTCCCACAGGCAGCGGGCCACGATGCGGGCGATCTCCATGGGCTTCTCCAGATACTTGCTCTGCAGGTGCTGTTTGATGCGCCGCAGGTTGTGTTGGTACAGGACATTGTTCTCCTGCAGGAAGCGGCTGTACTGCTGATCAATCTCACCCAGCAGGTTATGGAACACCAGCGTTGCGTGAGATTCCTTGTTGGCTGCATACGCCCTGTGGCGGACAGAAGCAAATGGCTCACGTGATAGGTAATGCACAGCTTCCTCCATTCCATTCATGCACTTGATAATTAGCAACATTATCTAGTATGGTATGTTCCAGTAAATAATATATACATATCATTCCAACCCTATGATAACCAAAGCTTTATTCAGACCTTTGTATTTGTCTAAATGCTAAAAAAAAAAGAGTGCAAAAACTGACAAATAGTGAGTATTTTGAAAGTACTATATAGTCTTGTGCTGGTATGTGGTGGTGCTGCTCGCTGCCATCATCAGACACATGATCTCACTTCTTCTGCTGTTACTCAGCAAAAATTCCAAATTGCTGACCTCATCCAGCAGCGAAAGAAACAAGTCATCACTCTATTCATTATGCATTAGCAAGGAATTTAAAAAGATCAGGATAATATCCAACAACCAAAAAAGCAATACTTTTGCAGAGCAGACTGAAATTTTAGATGTATAATGTAAATTGGCTAGTTTAGTCACTTTAGCCAATTTAACATTATACACATATGCCTGCATAATATCTAATTATGTGCCTAAGATAAGCAATATGACTATAATTTTATATCAAACTATTGATATATGTTGTGATGCAGTTATTTGCTGGAAATGTGATGAAAATATATTAAATATATGAGGTCATTTTTATTTCATTTATTCATTCATTTATTTATTTTTGCATGTTGCTTTACTTAATTTTTTCCTCTTGATGTGCACAAACTAAAACAGTTAAAGGGGTGGTTCAATGCTATTTCAATTTTTTAACTTCAGTTAATGCGTAATGTTGCTGCTTGAGCATAAACAGTATCTGCAAAGTTACAGCACTGAAAGTTCAATGCAAACGGAGATATTGTCTTTTAAAGTTATGGCAGTTTAATGCCTACAAAAACGGCTGGTTTGGAGTACAACGAGCTTCTTCCCGGGTTGGTGACATCATAAACCCTTGCTATTAAAATAAACACTGCCCCCGGGAACACGCAACAAAGTGGGCGAGGCCATGTGGCACAGTATAATGGAAGCGGAAGAGTTGTGTACACCGAACGCGAGCTGCGTGACGCGACGCGTCAAAAGATATAGAACCCATTATAATCTGTGATATTTTCTACACTGGATGCGGCACGAAAGAAGCTTCCACAATCTACACGAGTTCAATGCTGGATTTGCACAAAGGCTATTACTGAAAGATGAAGCAGTTCCCACTTTAAAAGCAGAAGCTGCTGTTTATTGGCTTCAAACTGTAAGTACGTTTTATTGTTTGTACATGTCTTTTAAACGTATAGTTCTGTTGCTATTTTTGGTTGCATCAAGGACATATACAAAGAGCAACTCGTTTTTGCTTCTCTAGCTAGTTAGCTTAATTCTAGTGCAACAAACACCAACAAACTTCTATGTTCATAGACAAACAGTTGTTCATGCTATAAATTAAACGCTACCTTTACAAAAATGCGACTACTCAGTCATGTATTCGGCTACAGTAAAGCTTTAATCAGGATAAAACTGTATATTGAAAGCTAACAAACAGCAGTGACAGCATCTAAACACTTTGACACAAATACAAAATGAAATACCATTCATAAACATCCTTTAAAAGCCGTGATTGGAGAGGTTCTGCTTTTTCCTCTTCGTCTGGGTCTGATTCGGCTCAATTTGATACAGCAATATAGGCGCTATTATTTACATTTCCTCTGAAGCGCTAACTACGAATGGTAAGGGGCGTGGCGTTTCCGGACGCTTCAGCGAATCACAATACACTGGGCCAGCTAACAACCTGCTAACCAATCTGAGCACATTGCGTATTTCGGAGGGAGTGGCTTCATAGAAGCAGGAAGTCAAACGAGCCGTTCATATGACAGTGGAAACATAGGTGTAGAATAAAGGTAAAATATATGAAAAATAGAGCGTTTTCAAAAAAACAAAGCATTAATACATGTTAAACTGTGCCCCAAAAACACAATCAAGCCTAGAAAAAAACCACGGAACCACCCCTTTAAGATTATTCATAACAAATAAATAAAGTTGGAATCAGTGCAAAAAAAGGTTTATATTTCATTACTTTTGCGTAAATATCTTTTCCACAGGTTTCTATATACTCTGGTATAAAAGATACATCAAAATCTATTGGTTCTCTACCATCAAACAGTATCATCATGCCACCCAGCCATATACGTGTCTCTTTTTATTTTAGCTTCTCTGAACAATTTCTTTGACAACAGCAAATTAAATGAGATCACATAACAGTTGAGGACTGTCTATCTACATAAACAATGGTTGGTTTACAAGCACAACAATCGCCACCAGTCTTTGACCTGAAGCTATAATGTGCTTTTATCAATAAATTACTGACTTCATTATACTACTGAAGTTTGTTCCTTTGTGAGCTCAAACAAATGATCCATTCAGAAAGTTCTATGACAGTGACGCCAGTAATGACACAATTCAAACATGCCGAGGGCTATTTGCATTGTTGTCTGTTTACTTCAACAACACTAACTAAAGAAACTGAGTGCATGAGATGGGCACGTGAAGGACAACGACTTTGGACTTTCCAACCAAAAGCACTAACATTTTCCACAAAAAAATAGCAATATTCCGTTTAGAAAAATTCAAAAGAAAAGGGATAGAGACAACATTTTTGATCTATTAAAATAAACACAATGCATTAAAGAAGTGTTTCTCAACTGGTGGGGCATGACCCAAACAGGACCGTTTTGAGTGGGTCATCAACAACAACAACAATGTAATTCTAAAAGTTTTTCTGATGCGAGGCTTTTATTTAAAAGATGTGGATGAACGCTAAGTAAAGCGTGCCTGAGAAAACGTGTTGTCCTACTTCAGTATATGCGGTCAAATTAAATGTTGTCAGGCTATATGTCAGTGTCATTATTTTGACATTATTTTCACAACTTGTTACAAAATAAAAGTCTCTCACTTCTGAAAAACAAACTTTCCTGTCCTGTCAGATGGTTTACTGTGCTCTTCATTTGCACTCACAAAGGTGAAGGCACGTGCTGTACATCACTTCACTATATAAAGAGCAAATAAAATTATGAGCCTGCAATATTATGTTATCAATTAGTAAGTCATGAAATTAACAAAAATTAACATTAAATAACGGAACTGGCTAGTCGTGTGTTAGGTGGGAAGGATATGCACCATTTACCAAGGTGCGATCTTCTGTCTTCCCTATTGTGATGTATATTCAAGTGAAACGATTTCTCAAGAAAGAAAAAAAATATGTAGGGCGGGATTTGATTTTGTCCACTGGGAATTGACAGAGTCATTGTCATTGTCGTATTGCAGCTATCTTATGTGAGTGACAGGTTGTCCCGCCCCCGTGCCAGTAAACACAACATCAGAGAAGACAAGCGATGTGACTGCAAGAGGGAGGAGAAGTTGAAAGATTATGAGGGCACATGACTTAAAGGTGCTACAGAGGATGTTTTGTTTTATACATTTTTGCAATATTACTTGAAGCTGTCTTAACTAACTGATAAAAGACTATTTATTAGGTGCACTGAAAGGAATAATATTAATATACATCATCTGTGCACGAGGTAGGGCCTTAAAAACATCAGCCGATTGGCCCTCTGGCTTGTCAATCATTGCCATGACGTTCCTTGTGAGAGACGCGCAGCTGCGCGCTCCAGTAACTTTCCACACTCCACAGGCGCCGCATGCAATGCTTTTGTCAGGAGACAGGAGTAACAACTGCAGATTATGAGTTACCTGCGGTGAGTCCGACATAATGAATCCACTAACACGACACAGCGAATGCCGGTGGTAAACACTCGTGTTCCAATACTCGTGCACGAGTTCTGGGAGGCGTTCCCTCGAAATGAGCTGTGAAGGAGGGGGGTTGTTCTTACGAATGCGCTCATTTCAAAAACTCAGTAACAGTCTTTGATTTCTCAGGTCGACGAAAAGATCCTCTGCTCTGTAGCACCTTTAAAATAATTATGTGCACGGATAAATCCTTTATAACAATAATCCATTAAAAAACAAAAAGAATTGTCCATTTTGATTTCAAGGTGACTTTAAAGAGATATATCTCAGCTTCAAAATGATATCACTAACACTTAAAGGGATAGTTCACCCAAAAATGAAATTATTTTGTTAACATTTACTCATCCTCAAGTTGTTTCAAACCTGTATGAATTTCTTTCTTCTGCTGAACACAAAAGAGTTGATGGGACCCATTGACTACCATATAATTTTTTTCCATACTAATGGGTGCAATCAACTGTTTTTTTACCCATTCTCATCAAAATATCTTTTGTGTTCAGCAGAAGAAAGAAATTCATACAGGTTTGGAAAAACTTGAGTAAATGATGACAGAATTTTCATTTTGGGGTAAACTATACATTTAATGTACCGCAACTCAAAGGTTCTCTAAGTGTAATGCTCAGAGGTATAGAAAGGGGCCAGGGAATACTTCACTAGTTAATAACTAAACTAAATAATATACTAACACAATGAGGAGACTAATGAGGAGATGAAACCGGACATGAGTCATTTCAGAGTGACATTTTATAGTCCACAGCAGAATCATAAAGAAGCCATTCACACCGATGCAGTGAGAGAAAAAGAACTCAGATAACAAAAATGGCACTGGTTCATGTTATTGTTCACAGCAGACTTTCCAGGATCACTTTACGGGCAGAGGCGTGACATCACCACAGATGACTGACATTCTAAGAATAAGGAAGTTGTAGAAAAACCAGGAGGCTCGGGTGTATCTTCGGCAAGATTCTTTACTGAGAACATGCTGTTTTGGCCTTACAGTCATCAAGTCTAACTAAGAGAGCTATACACTGTATTTTATAGGCATTCAATGGGCTTTCCTTAAAGACTTTGACACAATATTCAGGGGTGACATCCTTAGATCAAAGTAAGAATGCAGGAAGTTACCCCCAAATATAGACCTAAACCAAATCATAGTGACACTATGAAATGGTTTGAGGTCCAGGTCACAGGAACTAAACTTATGTTAACATTCACACATAGTTTGACTCTCAATAGTAAGATCAAAGACCGGCAGAACCCCCTCACTGGAGACTCTATTCAATCTAATCGGTAAACCATCATGTTAATTTTGAATGCCCAATACAATGTAGTTCAACTTAGTTTTTCATATGATGTTATGTCAGGACATGGGGAAGGCAAACCTTAAACAGATTCCTAAATTTGTATTCCCACAAAGTGTGCTTCCAAACACAATATTTAGGGGAGTGACCAAGTGATTAATCTCTCGACTTCTCTTGTTATCACAAACAATTTTTTTTGTTATTTGTCAGGGGCAAGATTCAAAAAGGTCAGAAAAAATATTGTGTAATAATAACTCAACAAAAACATCATACAATTTTAGAAAATATTCATTCAAAAATAAAACCAGTACATAAAATGTACATATGGGCACAAATATGTAAACAGTCTCAACACTCTGCAGTAAGTGCAAAATGTGTAAGTGACGTGTGCCAGTAAAAAAGCTAAAGAGCCAACAGACTAAAGAAGACATACATGAACCGCATGTATTCAACCCATTTTTGAGCCACAACAAAACATTTCTGTCAGATTGTCAGGGAGCTCAATCTGAGAAAAGAACATGACAAATAACAAATTTAAAAAAAAAACTTTAAATACAGCTTTTCAATTTTTTTAGTGTGTGTGTGTGACACCTTCACAAAATATACACATTTAACACCCTATACAAAATTCACATCCCATTGAAATTCCTTTACCTCTTACAAAATCCACACGCCGTACCAAAA
This sequence comes from Anabarilius grahami, assembly GCA_003731715.1. NCBI lineage: Eukaryota > Metazoa > Chordata > Actinopteri > Cypriniformes > Xenocyprididae > Anabarilius > Anabarilius grahami. The sequence goes on along the minus strand of RJVU01053643.1, from coordinate 2,769,953 downwards.
ATCTACACATCTTCTATACAGAATTCACACCCTATACAAATACCACAGCTGTACAATTTTCACACCCTATACTAAATTTACCCTGTACAATAGCCTAACGTTACTCATCTGGATTGAAGCAGCAAACAGTGTAAGAGTAAACAAATGACATAACATTATTTAATATTTGAATCACAGCTTATATAGTGTTTTGACATCGACAACCCAAGTGCATTTTACCTCAAACTTGCGACTAGTTAACTTTCTAAAGTAGCAATCGCTTCTCGGGTCGACATTAACACACTGACAAAATTATATTCCAGAATTAAAAATATTTTTATACCACTTTTTAATGTGTGATTGTGTAAAGGTGTTCACGAGATACCAACCTTTCACGAACTTGCTTTCAACGTCGAACACTCGTTCTCATGGAGACGCGGTGTGCACGGAGGGAAGGGGCTGTGTGTGTGTGTGTGTGTGTGTGTGTGGGAGAGACGCGTGAGTGAGAGACGCAGGGAAAGGAAATGCAGCTGAACGTTATTTGCTCTATGAAAGACATTGACAAAGATGAAAACTAAGAACATTTAATCTATAATTTTATTTTAGTTAGTTTTGCCAAACACACATTACAGTTTTGGTTAGCTATGGTTTTTTTGTAATGCCTCGTTTTTATTTTTATTTCAGTTAACGACTGTTTTCCCCCACCTAGTTTTCATTTTTTCGTTCGTTTTCGTTAACGATTATAACCTTGCTTCGAAATCATTCTGTGAGAAGCAATCAGCAGGAACAAACTCTTTCAAAATAGCACTCTTAAAATTCAGCATGAAAAGAATATTCACTATCTGTTTTGTAAATGCATGTTATAGATCATATTTTGAACGATTCATCCATGCGTACGTTTGATTTAAAAAAAATGTGACTTTGTGATGTAATCTAAATGTCTTATCTCGATCTGGGGACGAATGCCAAACTTCTTCAATCATTTAGTCCGCTTAAACCCCACCCCTCCACAGCTGACTGGAAGCTCGCATTCATTTTTTAATGTAATGGCCGCATCTCAAAAACCAATAAACAATTGATGCATACAACCAAGTCCCCCACGCTACTTTTTTTTTTTCGATAATCCATTACACTTACATGTATGTCACAACATGAAAGAAAAGATCCGTCGCAAAGTTGTCACAACATCGCAAAATACCGAAAAAAAAAAAGTAAAATCTTGTGGCTTAAAAAAGCAGACCTCCAGAATGCCGAGGTTCTCATCTCTTATGTCATATCCTGTCTACTGCTGGCAACTCACCAGTCCTGGCTTTCGATCCATGGGGCCAGGAACTGCCGCAGCTCCATGGGGAAACTGTCACTGTACAAGTGATACAGCTGCTCCAGATACCGCGTCTCTAACTGCTGTAATTGATTCCACTGGGCCATGTTGACCTGCAGGACAGAAAGAGAGAAGGAACTGAGAAATCATTTGACACAAGACAGACAAACAAAACGGGTCCGTTCAGCTTGTCAAGATTTTTTTTTTCTTCCTTGTTCCTTCCTCATAAACAGTTCAAAACAAAGGCGAACTCAAAGAGTGAAAGTACCTCAACAACTGAAAACAGACATAAATAGCACATATCAAGGTCTACAATATTGAATATTGCTTCAATATGCAGTTAAATTCACAAAAAGGAATACCTAGTAGATAAATGTCTGGTCCTTGCTAGCAACCCAGTCTTATCAACAAAACAAAAAAACATCAGAGAAGTCAAGGAAGTGTCTGTTACCAGCGTGTCAAGGCCACAGAAATCAGTGGCTGTTGATCGTAAAGCAGCAAGAGCATCCGTTCAAAGAGGAAAACCTCAAAAGCCCATGGACACAGTTTCTCTTTACATTACCTCAATATGCTGTGGAACACACACTCAAGAGTTTACCACATCCACACCCACTCAGAGGTTTGTGCTGACAAACAGACTAAAAAAGACCAGTGCTGGAACACAACACTTTTTCTTTACACACTATCTCTCAGGTTTGTACACTGAAGGAGGACAGAAAGAAAAAATACAAGAAAAAGGAAATGCATCCTCAAGTTTCTTTAAAGTTCTTGTTTAAAAAAGACCTCATGCACGAAACTTGACTGCTTTTCTTTATTTCACTTCTCTTTTGACTAAACTCATCCAAATACTGAGCTGTAAATTGGCCAAACAAGAATTTACCTTAAAAAAAACAAAATATAGCTCAACAATAAATATAAAAAAAATAATCCTAATCTCATTTTTAAATGTATACAATTTATTTATAATTTATCAGAACATAACCAAACTCATTCTTTACAGAGTATGTTTAATATAAATTACAAAAGAGACTAATAACAAATTTTCATCAGATAGCCTTATAACAAAAACAAAAAAAGGGTAAATAAATCTAAAACATAACTAAAATAAAGCAAACTTACATTGTTATCCACAAAACGAACTGCAACTTTGCTCGCCATGTCTACCTGTTGTGTGCGCAATGAGGAAGTGAACTAAGCACAGGTGAAACTAAAAGAGTATGAGGTGGAGGGTTGGACTTGGACCCATAGATAGGAATGCCTGATACGTTGAAAGCACTGCCATCTTGGAAAGTATATAATACTTGTGCAGACTACTTAATAATGGTCAAATAATCCACTGTATTTACAATATAGTCCGTAATAAATAGTTTATTTTGGCTGGATAGACTACTTTATGCTTTACCTTCTCTAAGTTACCTGTTTGATTTTTCACCATTATAAAGGTCATTTTACTATCTATATACAATAATTAAACCATAAAGTTAAAAGGTAGGGTAGGCAATTTTTTGTTATTCTGGTTGAAACGCTGGTTGATGAATCTGAACGTAGTGACCGCTAAATACAGAGATTGAGTTGATGTGCATGTTTATTTGTCACAAGCTTCGAATTTGAATAGATTTTTTGACACGGTAATTTATGGAACTTTATTCAACAATAACGACATACTGTGCGTCATATGTCATTACGCCATTTCTAGGTCATTGCACATGCTCAGAACTTTCCAGTTTCGGTTTTCAATCTAATCAAGTGTTTGTCTTATCAAACAGATTAGAAAAGGTTTAAACTACCCCTTACAATCTGAATGAAATTTTAATCTGATTTGGCCAATTTATTCTGACTGATGTGGTTACATGTGACTTTTTATTGTGCCACTAGTCTGATTACAATCAAATTATTAGGGTTCATGTAAACACAGCTAGTAACACCAATGCGGCAGACCAATTCTCAGACCAATTAACAACATGATGCCACCCGCTCATTATGTACACACTGGTAAGACAAAAGGCAAAACCAGAAATCTTGGTCTGGATTTTAGTTCAAGAACATCATATGACATCACTGCTATGCCATGAATACTAGTATAGGACTCAACAATGAAGATGGGAGTGTTTAGGGCCAGTTGACAGGACTGTCACTTGTCCTTTCGGGTCAGTTCTGAGTTGCCACTGAAGAATTAGTATTCTTTGTACATTCATTTTTATGCCTTGTAAACAAACATTTGGTTTCCGGTGTTGTATTCTACACTCTGTTATTGCAAAATCTGTTGAATTTTCACCCACATTATTTTATCTAGTTGGTTCACAAAAGGGGTTGGTTTTGTCAAAATTTCAAAAATTACTTTTAAAGTTACTGTTTTGAAAGAGTCTTTAAGTGGCACACTATAAATAAAATGTATTAATATTATTTATTACTATTAATGTTTTGTATTATATGCCACCATTTTCCAGCAAAAGTGTGTTTATTAATTTATGAAGGTACATTATTACTGTGTAATATTCAACTTGTTGCATATTTATTCTTATAAAAAAAGAAGAAAAAAAAAACTTTATTATTAAAAAAAATACCAAAATATTTATATATAATATATAAAATATATATAATAAAAAGTATGTTTTGTTAAAATGTTTTGCTAAAAGAATTATCACTTTTTTGTTGCAGAGCAAGTAAAAAAAATAAATAAATAAAAACATGGGTGAATGCATTCATTCAAAAAACAAACAAAAAGAAAACAATATAAATCCAAATGCTCCTAATCTGAATCTTTTAAAACCGAAATTGAGCATACAAACAGGAAAGGATGTTTCTGTTGCACAATTTACATAACTCGTGGTTCATCACAAAAGGCATCCGTTTTTCAGGAACACTGCATTTTAGATGATACACATCATCTTGGATCATATTGCCAAAAACTTTAACAGTAGAGGAGGAAACCACAAAGCTTATGATCTATGTGCTCCCTGAGGGAAGATTTGGTGTTCTCCCACCACCTGGCATCCGTTTTCAGTTACAGCTGGACAATACTCCCAATAATAAGATTAAATATTCCCAGGAATATTAGTAATGACGACCCAAATCATCTCCTGAGAATCAAACAGCAGTCAGATGACTTTAGATCAGCACACATTCACAATGCTCTTAGTTCCTGTATCAGCTCTCACACTGCAACCTAAATGTCTGCTGATTACTTACAAAACCTAGGAGAGGCTCAAAACAATACCCTGGGGCTTAATTTTGGTTAGCCTTCCTTCCTTGAAGTGCTGAGTAACTAGATGCTTTTCTCAGAGCTAGTGTGAGCTTAAATGATGTTGGCTGGGTTTGTGGCTCAAAGTGCAAAGAGAAAATGTCACAGACACAGAGGATGAGTCATAGTGAGCTTAAGATCAGCAAGTGTTTGAGGTTGTAAAAAGTTCTGTCAAAGAATTCAGCAGCCCCAGTGGAGAGCTGATGGAGAACAATAGGCTCAGAGATGGGAGGGATTTTGGGTAAAGTTTGGAGGAAGTTTATATTCCAGCTCTCAAATGAGTTACCATAAACTAGTGTATGCAAACAACCCAAAACCACAGAAGGTACACTTCAAGTTCACCCAGGGAGATCAATAGCCTGGAGTCTAGAGGTGTAAAAATGTATTAAAATTAAATTTTCATATCTATAGAAAACAACTTCCTGTTATGTCAAACAACTTCCTGGTCAACCTCACTGGCAATTTTGGCTACACTTGCAGATTTTGTGAGTATTCTTTTAGGGCTATGCGATTAATCAAAATTGAGTTTCAATGTTGATTTTGGCTTCCAACTATTATGAAAATATGATATGAGATAAAATGATTACTGTGCCCAATTCTGTTCCTTTCCTTACAGCACTTTTGCTCCTCCATAAAATCCCAAATTTAAAGTGCAAATCGGTAAACTCATGTAACATTTTGTAAAATGGGACGTGCTTGAAATTAAAAAGAGTTGTTAAAAGCGCAAAAGCGAAACCCTCTGAGATGGAGCGGAATACGGACAAAGCAAAGTGAACCTTGAGCTTCAGGTGTGCGCCTGAACACCCAAATACTGTATACACAAAAATACATGTAAAAATGCAGAGCTTGATGAGAATTCACATAAACCCATTCATTTATGTCTTAGGTGAACATAAACAGTTGGGAGAAAATAGAATATTGTATCAGTATACTGGATCTGTGTTAAATTAACACTGCTCTGGGTTTATATGAAAACCACCAGCAGAGTGTTAAAAGTAACACCAAAGCGGTGCTAGAGTTAATTAGACAATTAAGTCATTAAATGAGTGATGATTGAGCATTAATGAAAACACCAGAGGATAACAAGCAGAATAAGTGAAGAAAAGAGAAACACAAGAACTACAAATACTTATACTGAGTTCACACTGCACAAGTTTAGCCCAGCTTTTCACTCGCTGACAGATTTTGCAAAATCGCTGACAAATGCCTGAAATCGGAGGCAAATCGGTGCACGTTCACGTGAGTGAAATCACGCAGTGTGGATTAGCAAAGACACAATCTGAGAGAATCGACAATGTGTCGCTGACGCCCGTGAGATATTTGGCATGCGAAATATCTGGACCTGTCTGCGAAAATCAAAATCCTGCTGTGTGAAATGTGTTCTGACTGAAAATTACATCGCCGATGACCTACAGCCAATGAGAGAGCAAGATACACAGCAACGGGAAGTTTGGGGAGGAGTTATAAACCAGAATATCAGTAAGCATGGCTTCGGTTTAAAAAAAGGCTGAAATAACAGTGATCTGACGACTCTGAAAATCATGCAATGTAAACTCGGCATTAGATGAAATCATCTGAAGATAAAAGACGTTAAATCTCTTAAGATAATCAGCAGAGGATTAAACAACTACAAAAACAGCATTATCAGTTTCACTTATTACTAAGGGTTAGTTTACCCCAAAATGAAAATTACAATCCTCAAGCCATCCTAGGTGTATATGACTATCTTCTTTCAGACGAACACAATCTGAGATATTTACAAAATACATTGTGACGCCAAAAAATGTTATCCATCAATAATAAAAGTAATCCATACAACTACAGTGGGTTAATAAAGGTCTTCTGAAGTGAAGAGATGGGTTTCTGTAAGAAAAATATCCATATTTAAAACTTTATTAAGCATAATAACTAGCTTCCGATAGATGGCCGTAGGCCTCGATTTGCGGCAGAAGAGCAACCCCTGACCAGACACAATGACGAACACGGAGGCACAGAGAATAGAGCAAAACAAAACACCGGTCACGAATTAGAAGTCTAAAATTATAATTTTAAAATAGAAATGTCAGAGTATTTTGATATAAGAAAAGAGGAGCTTAAGTTTGTTGCACAGCCCTATTTGTTTGAACCATGAGATACGCCTACGCTTACGCTACATCCTGCGTCATACATCGCTTCAGGGGTTACTCAATTGGCGCAAGTCGACTTGCGCAGTATGCATACAGTCGTCCGCCGGAAGCTAGTTATTTGAATTTATAAAGTTTTAAATATGGATATTTTTCTTACAAAAAACGCATCGCTTCAAAAGGCCCTCTGGAGCCATATGGATTATATTTATGATGGATGGATGCATTTTATTTTTGCTTCAAAATGTGGCCCCCCATTCACAGCCATTCTAAAGCTTTGAGGAGCAAGGATATTTTTAAATATTTCTCAGATTGTGTTCGTCTGAAAAAAGATAGTCTTATACACCTAGGATGGCTTGGGGGTGAGTAAATCATGGGATAATTTCAATTTTTGGGTGAACTATCCCTTTAAAAATGATTGAGATTAAGAATTAACAAAGGTTAAGATGTTGATGTTTTATTGAAAATAATAGTTCAGCTTGAAGTCACCATTTCAAAGCTTTTTCTTTTCGTGAAAAAGGTGGTTGCTAACAAGTGGCTAAATGAGACTATAGAGGTTGCTGGGGACATTAAGGGTGCTTAGTTTAGATCGAAACAGGGCATGTTTCGCATAAAAAAATTGGTAATGTGCAAGCAGTCATGCGGACCCGGGCACTAAACGCGAGACTGAGGTGGTTTCACGTGAATGTGAATGCACTTGTTGAGGAAGTAAAATAATCATACACTTTAGGCGAAGAAGACGTCATTAGTAAGGAAAACACATGTAAGGGATGACAGTGGTGATTTACCTCGGATACAAGCAAGAGTGAGTGTACAGTGTAATTGCACATAGTGAGTACAATCACTAGCGGCAAACGAATGGCTTGCAATCAGTTGTCTCCTCAAAAGAGTGCGTTTGCAAGCAACAGAATGACGCCTTCATGTGACGCACATACAGTAGACACAAGTGCATAATGGCACCAAATTAATAAAAAACACACACAATATATTGACCCGCATTCTGTTTTCTATCATGCACTCTGCACTTTTGTGATGACGTAAGATGTGCGAAAAAGCACCAGGGTTCGACAGAATTAAGTGAGCGTGAAACCAGTCATACGATTGTGGTTTAGTTTGTTTATAGCCTACGCTTAGCTTTTTAATTAGGCTTCAAAATACATAAAAGTTGTGTTCATTTGTGTTCAACAAAACACGCAAGAATCAGAGCTTATTTTCTGCAATTATCCAAAAGCCAACAGAAAAATCCTATTGGGTTTTTGTCAAAGGCACAACTGCAGTACTCTCTACTGAATGAATTAGCCACTTGTTTATAGTACAGTAGCATTTTGGAGCTCAATGGATGTGACACTAACAGATGAGGCCAATATTGAAACAATATTAAAAAACCCAGACCTGGCTTTGAACTGACGATTGAACTTTCCATTTCCATGAAGGTTGAGGAAGGAGCGAGCTGTGTTTTGATCTGTCGTTCTCTATCTTTAACAATGTCTCTCACCTCCTACCTGCCTCCTACAACACACTCTTTCAATCTTATGGGGTACCTACGAAGAGATGCACAGTTTACTTAAGTGCCATTTCCTGTGTTTCCACTGCATGACACTGATTCTTTGTTATTCCGATAAATTCCCACATGTCTGAACTTACCGTAACACAGCACAGGATCATATTCAAAACATACAATTTACAAACACTCATTATTCCACTAAAGAACCCCTATTTCCATCAGACAGGACAATGCAACTTTTATCCAAAGTGCCGTAAAGTATACTTCCAAGAAATCTACCGGGAGTAGACATTTGCATAACCCGAAGTATACTTCAGTTTGGATGCAAATGCTTAGCATATGCCTGCATCCAAATCTTTGTGTAGTATCTACATTCTTCCTCATTAGCACCCTATGTAGCACCCCTTACAAGGTTTCAACACACAACATTTTAGCAAAGTCATGAAATCTACTCAAGCTGGAACTATGCGACATCTATATAAAAGCTGCTGTCCTGCATTAACTTTATTGCATTTAATGTTGCCTGCCAACATTTTCAATGGCCCCAACAGAAAAAAAAGATCAAAGTTTATTTTTAGCAATGTAATTAATATTTGCTAGATATATTTATATTTTTCATTAAATATTAAATTTCTCTTTACAAATTTCTTTTGTTCACTGGAATATTTTTTCTTTACAAAAGAAAAAATGTAAAGCTGTAAAACAATACAGCTGTAATGTAATCCATACATAAATCCATAAAAAATATTTTTGCTGGAAAACAATGATATATGATACAAAACATTACTTATTGTTTTGTAGTTTAACACATTACTGATGCTTTCAAAACTATCACTATCAAGTCATTTTTGCAATTTTGACAAAACCTGTCTATGTTAGCCAGATAACATTATCTTGGTCACAAATCAGCAGAATTTGCAACAGCAATGTAGAATACATCACAGAAAACCAAACGTTTATGTTTGCGAGGCATAAAAAAAAAGGTTGTACCAGATCAATGAAAGTGATTTTTCTGTCAACTGGCCCAAAACACTCTCAATCCTTTATCATTCTGACAAGATGTCATTGAATCTGACATCTAATCAGTCCTATTTCAATATTCAATATGTGACCTGTGTCTGACTGAATTGGCCATGTGTAAACATCAGGTTAAAAAATAAGTTTATCTGCTGCAGTATGAACACAACCTTTGAGTCTGTTAAGCAGGAGAGAATCAAGGTCTCCAAGCTGTCTTGTGAAAAGCAAGCTCAGGACATAAGTAATATCAGGAACAGCTGACAGCTGCTGCCTGAATTTCAATGAAACTAACAGGGCTTTCACATAAGCATGCAAAACTCCATACCTGTGTCAAGTGAAACATGGAGCCTATACAATATGATGATCACAATGAAAGGAAAGTATGTCAGATGTATCATACGTTTTTGAGGTGGCAAAAGCATGTCATATTCTGACTTTCATCTTACATCAAGTCAAAATGATAATGGCCTTACCTGAAATGCCTTCCTTGTGCAGGAAGCCATTTTAACACTGACCTATGAGCCTCTTTAAATCAGGAGTTTGCGCAACAA
>RJVU01053643.1:2709912-2750845 GCA_003731715.1 Anabarilius grahami | reverse complement strand
AACTCTGAGATCTTGTCATATTTTATTACCATTTTTTAAACTATAGTGAATAAACTGTATTAATGAATGAAATGTTCAATGTGTCTAAATACATTTTGGTTGACTGTATATATAGGTTCCCTTGGGAATTAATGGGTTTTTAGAATTAGCAATTTTTTATTTAAGCATGTGTGTGTATATATTTAAGTATATATATGTAGCCTATATATGTATATATGCATTTTTTATAATATACATTTTTGTTTGTTTGGTTTTATTGTATTTTTTATTTTAAGTTTATTTAGTTTTATATTTTATCACAGTGGTCTCAAAATTTGTGTTTCAGGTGTGACTGTAATTTATATTGTAGAACAAACAAAAGTCTCTTCAAGTAATTTTAACCACAGTCCTATCTTACTCAGAAATCGCAAACTATTTTAGAAAACCCTCTGAAACTCCCAAAGGAAACCCATGCCAAATTAACCATCTAGGTTAGCCAACTAATTGACATCATAACTGAGCAACTTGGATGTGTTTATATCAAATTCAGGTTGATCTGTTTTTCTCACTCATTTTGACTGAACCTTGTCCTTGTTTGGTTCAAAATAACCTTTGGATGATCCATTGTGTTTATACCATTACTGGATATGCACTATTTCATTAAACAGGCCCTTCCTAGCCTATATTTCCTTGAAGTATAAAGACTGGGTGTTACCAGGTCATACTTATAGTAACTTCCAAGGAAACTTCAGAGGATGTTTTCTACAGTCCAGTAGTTCTGGTCCAAGTCCAATAGGCTCTAGTTTTTTTCCTTCACAACTAGTCTCTCAGTGCTGTGTCTATAGAAACTGACGCTGACAAAAAAACATTCATATCTGAAGCTGTGTCGAGAAATGATTCTGGAAATTACACATCACATGCATTGTATTAATACCGAAATAAAGGTCTCATATGCACCATGCATGTACTTTAGAGTCTGTTTCCTCTCACGTGAAAATCTCACTTGGGTTAAGAATATGAGAATATGTAAAACATTTTCAGCTGATTAAACTTAGAAAAGAAAGTTACATTTTTAACTTAAAGTAATCCATTGTCTTGACTATTTGTGAGTTTAAACAAAGGTTATCTTCAAGTTGAGTTAACTTATTTTTAGTTGCGTTAACTCACATTTTTAAGGCAGCAGGTGAACGTCTCAGGTTACGTATGTAACCATGGTTCCCTGAGAAACAGGGAACGAGACTCTGCGTTTGCTAACGCTATGGGGAACGTCCACGTGACTCGGTGTCTGAAAGCCAAATATCAACACACTCCAATCCTATTGGCCGGCGACAGCCTATGACGTAATGGGGCGCGACCCAGAAGTATATAAGGAGCGCCTGGAGAAACAGTCAGTATCTTATCGTCTTGAGGGACTGTTCAGCAGGCAGCCCGAAGCATGGCAACGCAGAGTCTCGTTCCCTGTTTCTCAGGGAACCATGGTTACATACGTAACCTGAGACGTTCACCTGCTGCCTTAAAAATGTGAGTTAACGCAACTAAAAATAAGTTAACTCAACTTGAAGATAACCTTTGCATGCCAAGAAATGGCTGAGAAATACAGAAATGTCTCCAAAGGAATGCCAAAAGCAACCCTACGGCCAACAGCCCAAACTGAGCCTCAAAGAGGCCTTCCGTAGAAAGCCTACCAAGGCCGCTCAGGGCTTCTGGGACCAAATTTTCAGAGGAAAAGTGGTCCCTTAAGGGAATGCTGCCAGTGAACCGAAAGGAGCCCCAGCCAGTCACTAGAGGGGAACGAAGTCACCCCCAATGCCACCAGGGAGGCCGACCTGGTCTGATGAAGGAAAAACTTAGGTTTGGCCAACCCTGTCTGAATACAGAATCTCAATAACGCGTTCTTCAGAGAAGAGAGCAAGTAAGAATGACTGCAAGAAGGGCAGTAAGCAACTGGCATCCTGGAGAGCAGAACTCAGCTGAGTGCTATAAACCCTCGTATTGAGGGGAGTATAATCCGCTCAACCTAGGATCTACTCAGCACCTGATTATTTGCACTGAGGAGGCTTTGCGCTAGGAAACCCTGATACAGGGGAGCACAAACCAGCCTAGGGCTGATCCTCAACGGGAGGACTCATAGAAGCCTTCAACCAATGATCAGCTTAGGGAGCTAAGCACTATTACACACACAACCCTAGCAGGGAAGTACAGAGCTCAACCTAACAGGTAGACCATACTGTGGGCACATAATCATGGAGGCCAGACGGGGCATACATCAGGATAGTAGTATTATGTGGTGTAAAGTACCCACATAACAGTCCACCTAACACAATCCAACAAGCAGTGTACTCGGTAAAATAACCTTTTTACTTTTCAAAGCAAGAGGAGTACAACATACGCCATCACACGCTAAGGAAGGCCCCAAAGACGGGCCTATGACCTCAGCAGACACGTGGCGTCAGCTCGTGGCAGTGTTTTAAGCACCAGGAAGGACAAATAACCGAACCATAAGGAGGTTAAATTATCACCTGGGGCCCTGGCCAACCAGAAATGTACTCAGTAAAACATTTGTAACTCCCTCAGCGAGAGGAGTACATTATTACATACACCAGAATGTTCAAAAGGTGGCCCAGAGGGCCTAATACCAGTAAAACATATGGCGTTAGTCTAGTGGTCATTAGGGTTCTAGGAGCAAGAAATAGAACCAACCTAAATACAAGGTAGCTATTTAGCTCAACTAGAGTTAAAACCCAAACTCAAGGAAGCAGATGTAGAAAAACCAAACCTCAGTAAGGTTTTACCACAAAACTCACTCTGAGAGGTCAGCCACTCAATAACGTACTCAGTAAAAGCACCTTTTACTCTCAAAGTGAGAGGAGTACACAACTGAACTCCAATGCGCCCAGAGGGCCTACCCTTGCAAACATGTGGCATCAGCTAATGGCGACCATGACCATACCAGCCAGCAGGCCATGCACTCAGTGAAAAACCACATATCATACTAAAACAGAGGGAGTGCATACTCCGCCACTATACTCTACAAGAGGCCTGAACTAAAGCCTACTCTTAGCAGAGGTGGGGCGTGGCCAATGGTGGTAAAGGACCAATTCCACAGGCATCGTGCCAACATGTCTGCTAAAAAGGAGGCCTTATGGGGCCTACGAGTTCAGCAACATGTGCCGTTCAGCTCGTTTGAACATATAGACACAAAACTGTGCCAACATGTAAACTAAAAAGGAGGCCTGTTAGGGCCTACCACTTCAGTGACACGTGGCGCCAGCTAGTGAATATAAGGGACCAAGCTCAAAGGGAACCAGCTCTAACCCAACACCAGTTGTGGGAAGCTAACTACAACCTGAGCTACAGTCTACACATTCCAACAGGCAATGTACCCTAATAAAAGTGACTACATGGAACCAATAAATGCCAACGTGGTCTAAGGGAGCCCTAACAAGGCCTACTACCTCAAACAGACATGAGCATAAACCTGTGGCAGTGTAAAATTATGTGAGCAAACTGATGATCACATAACAACAGCACTTGAGAAACAAGCTGCTAAACTAGGAGGCTAAAAACATTAGAGCCTACAACTCCAAAGTTATAGGCAATATAGCTGTTGTAAAGATCACCAAAGGGAGCTAATAGAAACCAGACTGTGAAAGCGGTTCTAACACTACCCTGAGTATGCAATCCAGCAGGTGATGCACTCAGTGACACACAATAAACCCTAACTGGGGAGTATAATAGTCACCATGCACTTAAATAGAGGCTGATTTCACAAGCATACTATTACAGGAGCAATCCTGTGGCAGCACTAGAGTAAAGCTCACATAAATAAATGTAGGGCAAAAAGCTAGAACTCAAAGCAAACACAATGCTTTGAAATACATGCCATCCTAAAGAGGATAAATGCTCTCACCAAACAGATTTAGCAAATCTGTGCTGAGCCCTAGAGGAGGGAGGCTAAAAAGCTAGCACCTTCAACTCAAACTTGAATGTTAAATCAAGAGGCTCAGGGGAAAGACACATTTATAGCATGAATGAAGTTCTAGAGAGTGGGGCGAAGCGTACACTGCATAACTTATCTACGCAAAGATAAGGGCCTACCACCTGAGAAAAACATCACCAGGGAAGCTAATAACAGTCTACAACCTTAGCTATTAAACTCAACCAATTGCACCTACATAAACAAGGGGAAAAATGGGCATACGGCCTAACAACTCCCTCAGGAGGAGGCCAGAACTAGGAACTATACGACCTGACAAAGGATAGTTTCATGCATAGGTTAGTAACAAACACACCTAACCTAGCTCTAGCCTGGCCGCTAAGCTGCGGGCCTAAATCAGGGCCACACGCCTAGTAACAGCCTGGACCTCCAAATCTCATGGATAAGAGAAAGAAAGCGAAGCTCACAAGCAAACAATGTCAGGCGGCCGATTAAGGCCGACCTAAACATAGATACTAACTGCAGTAACGAGTGCTAACTCAAACTACTCTAGCAAACAGCAGATGAGAAGCTACTCTAAACAATAGGTGGCTAATAGGCGGCCATTTTGTGGCCTGCACAATATATTGTTTTAGCCAACCTATCAAACTTCAGTTTGCCCAAAAATCCCTCTTACTCCGATTACATACTCTGGAAAAACTGTACAGGAGAAAACAAGGTCTTATTTTAAAACATAAAATATAGACCCAGCTCACCTTCCTGCGGCTCAAAGACCGAAGATTCCTCATACTCCTTTTTTTTCTACATGAAAGGATAGAATCTAGGGTTCTTTTAAGCCTAAAAGATCCTCTCACTATCAAACCGGAAAAGCAGGCCGACAGAAAAATAATCACTATGGGGCCAGCCATCAGTCTGACCATAAGAAGCATCTGAGCATGATATATGTATATAAAATATATACATGCATATATAATACATACATATATACATATACACACACATATATATATATATATAGGAGGTGGAAGAAGAAGAGGAGAGGGTAAATGTAAATCGCCCTTTTGCAGCTGGGGGATCGATTACAAATGCAGCGGTGTTTACAATCAATCACCCATCTCACTCTCGTTTCTTCCCCCTCCCGTCTGTCTGGGCTCAGATACAGATCTGAACGGCTAGGGGTTTTTCCATGCCCTCCCGATCTCAAACACGGAGATCAGGAAGGAATAGAAAGCTTATGGGAGCTGCAGCGTTCATGGACAGAAAGGAACTGCTCGTCGAGCCGTCCGCAAGCGGCCCCTTTCTTAACGCGCCCTCGCGGCAGCCGCAGCCTGCCAGAAGCGCGTCCCAAAAACACCAGCAACTCTGCATACACAGCAGCCAGAGGAGCGCTCGCTGCCGGACGCGATGACGTCAAAAACGGACGTCATCGTCATCCAACAATTCATCCTCGTCAGTCCCGGGGAAGCTGAGAGAGAATACAACTCTCTCAAACTTCCCAACGAGCTCACCTGCAAGCCTCATGATTGCAGCCACCACTTTGCCTCAGCACAAACAGGGCCAGAATCACCAGGCACAGATGCGGACACCTCTTCCCTCGAGAAGAGTGCCAAACGTGAATGGAGCGTCCCGATAGGGAGACGCTCACAGTAAATAACAGAAAACACACAGACAGCGCCCTCAAGCACTGCCTATGCGCGCTCCTCTCCCAGACAGAAAACACCCAGAAATGTGTATATCAAGTGTCAAAACCTGGGACACGGATGAACACACTCTCTTGAACGTTTGTAAGGCATAATAAGATTCCCTTGCCGAAGTCGATACAATCGCGATCAGACAGAACAGTCCCTCGAGACGAAAAGATACTGACTGTTTCTCCAGGCGCTCCTTATATACTTCCGGGTCGCGCCCCATTACGTCATAGGCTGTCGCCGGCCAATAGGATTGGAGTGTGTTGATATTTGGCTTTCAGACACCGAGTCACGTGGACGTTCCCCATAGCGTTAACAAACGCAGAGTGAGATCCCTTTCGAAAGGGAACTTTCATTTCCAAGTTTAATCAGCTGAAAATGTTTTACAGTGAATAATGTGGAAAATGTCACTCTTTCACTAAATAATGACAGAGTTTTCATTTTTGGATGAA
The DNA here is from genome assembly GCA_003731715.1 of Anabarilius grahami. Taxonomy (NCBI): domain Eukaryota; kingdom Metazoa; phylum Chordata; class Actinopteri; order Cypriniformes; family Xenocyprididae; genus Anabarilius; species Anabarilius grahami. The sequence goes on along the minus strand of RJVU01053643.1, from coordinate 2,744,789 downwards.
CTAGTCTTTTAAACAGAATACAAGGACTGCACTTTTGGACAGATCTGTTAGTCTGCAAAGATCTCAGAGGCTCAAGAGATCTGCTTCAAACAGGCCTGATACTGAAAATAGCACTTCCTCAAATTTTATTTAGAAAATGCAAAGTTATGTTATGTTATGTGATGACAATGATGATGGAAGAGGAATACAGAACAAGGAAATAATGAACATGGAATCATGGAATCACTGTCATATCTTGTTAGTCAGCACAGACATCTGTGTGTCACTGCCGCATTTAAAGTATTCTCATGTAAGTCACATCTTACCCTTCATCTGTTTATTTACCTGCACTTCTATTCTGATTACATGCAAAAATTTACCATTTTCTCATGCATATTTTATACATAATGATATATGTAGTGCATTAGAGTCATTTTAGAGTCAAAGATGGAAATAGGCCTGAATGCAAACTCACATAAACAAAGTGAGTACTCAGAAACAAAATATGAATGAAGTAACATGTTTGACTGCATTTAATATGGATATGTGAAGTCATTCGGAATGTCACACATGTAATTAATAACCAAAATATACGCTTCCCACATATTCAATAATTTTATTTATTCATACAAGAGAAAAAACTTTCACACAATCCTCCCTGTCACTACAAACCTCACCTATTTTTGTCTCCACGTCTGTCCTGGAAGGAAGTTCACACATACAGCTTATAAAGAGAAAATCCAGATAAACATCAGCTCGGGTTCCAGTTTGTTCTTCCTGCTGCTTTCTGCAAACACACAACCATCTGTTCCCCTGACACTCTGATGAAAAACACAGATGTGCAGTGGTGTATGTACAGGCCATATGACTGTGGGGTGCATGGACCAATCCATACTGCAACTCATACATCATTGATATTGCATACTTTTTTATTTTAATTTTTTTGCAATTAACAATATATCTGAGATATCTCCGATTATCTATTTCAGTGATCACTGATTATATCCGTTTCATTATTATGATATACCATTCCATATGATATATCTCTCCCTCTGCCTCTTTCTTTTTGTTCTGCTGTCTTCTGCCCCCCTTTTGGAAAAGCACTCTCCTTAATCGGATTCCTCTCATTGATTATTTAATGTATTCCCTCTACAACCAACACGACACCACCAAGGGCAGGGAAGAGACAGAGAGAACATGAGGGGAAAAGAGAGAGAGAAAGACAGCGCAGAAAGAGATCAGCCTGTGTAGCAACATCTAAAAAAAGCAGTCTATAAGGTAATGCATTATGCAGTTTCCCTGTCCAAACTGGCACATCTAACTTCAGAAAGCAAGCTTTTACTTTTAGCGTAGTACTTCATTACATTCATAAGAATGCATTTGGATGCTTTTAAAACCTTTGAGTTTAATTATGGATTAATTTATAAACTTATTTAATCTCTGGTCTAAATTATATTTTATAAAACGGTTAGTTCCTGTCCTTGATTCTGATTGGTCAACAGCTGTGTTTTATTCACGATAAATTGACCGCTTCACCCAACGGTATATATACTCTTAGCAATGTAAACTGTATGTTCTCAATTGACATTGTTCATTGAAGCTTACTGTATTATGTAGAAGAGTATTGCAGAGAAAGAGAATGAGTGAGCGAGTTTATTACCTGCATTCAGATTTAGCATTTTCCTTCAGGTCAGTCCTATGTTCATAATAAAAAATCTGTTTAAATGGCCGCTGTAATATCTTTTCCTTTTAACAGTTATGGGGTTTTCCCGTGACTGACAGCACTAGTCAAAGCATTTGTCAGTTGCGTCTTGTTCCGTTTTCACAACAATTTTCAATATAAAAGTCTTCCCTACTGACTGACTCACTTATAAAGACAGTCTTTGCTGTCATATAATGGCGTAATAATGTAACTTCTGTTGCTGTTCACGATCAGGGACTATTTTTTCCGGCGTAAGGAAGGCTTTTAGTGATTTTACTTTATAAAAGTTGCATTGATAGATATTTTTTGGCTTTAATATTGTGTGGTAACCGTTTTATAAAAGCAATAAGGTACTCGAGGCTAGTGCTGTACCGTGAGCCACAAGTACCTTATTGCTTACATATATAAATTATATTATGTTATATAACTGACCTCGCGAAACAACTGAAAAGCCACCTTTTTTTGTTGTGTTGTATTTTAAAGGGTCAAATCATACAATGATTAAATCAAATTAACTGCAGTGTCCAGCTGTATTCAGGGTGGATTATTGTCTGTTGATTTTACTATTTTAACGCTAAAGCCCACTGTATCATATTTGCTATGCAAATTTCTAAGGCTTCTAAATTTTCAACATGATCAAAACTGAGGAAAAAAGCTGAAAAACCTGTTTACACAATGCAAGTAAAGGGCCTTTTAGTATAATTCTAAAACTCTTCACCTTCAGATCATTGTACATGTGTCTTTTTGCTGATTTTTATAAAGTAAACCTAAGAATTTCTATTATATTATTAGTAATATTTCAAGACAAACACTTACTGGACAGGAAGCAACATAGGTTTGTTTGATTATCCATAAATTATTTTTAGAAAAATTTTAAAGACCCCCTGTGGTGAAAATCAAGTTTTTAATGTAGTTTATATGTCTATGTGGTGTTTTTAATATGCTTTAAGACAAACCATGTGCAAATTCATAAGTCAGCACCATTGCTGAGTATTTTATGTTTGAAACTGGAGTAAACCAAAAACCCTCGGTTTGAAATCGTGGGTGTTTGTGACGTCACAGACTACCTTGTAACCAATCACAACAATGTGCCGGCAGGCTTGAGCATATCATTAACTATCCCTGCGTTCCATTCGGAAGGGCTCATCCCTATGCCCTAATGCCTTCAGAGGGTTTACCCTCCGGAGTGAGAGCTTCGAAGGGATGAAGGGTGTAGGGGTCAAAAAAACTCTTCTTTTGGAACACACTTCAGCGTCATCTTAACGAGACAATCAAAGAGGAGATTGTGCAAGCTGCACCCTTTGTTAAAAGTTAGTTTATTTATTTACTTATTTTAGGTTTATCGCACCATATATATTGTATCTATGTATTTTAAACATTTGAATGGACTGATAAAGGGAGCTGTAAAGTACTTTTATTGAAGTAGGCCTACGATGTCGTTTTGACCATAATAATGTACCAAATCTAACTTGTATAAATATTNATAAAGACAGTCTTTGCTGTCATATAATGGCGTAATAATGTAACTTCTGTTGCTGTTCACGATCAGGGACTATTTTTTCCGGCGTAAGGAAGGCTTTTAGTGATTTTACTTTATAAAAGTTGCATTGATAGATATTTTTTGGCTTTAATATTGTGTGGTAACCGTTTTATAAAAGCAATAAGGTACTCGAGGCTAGTGCTGTACCGTGAGCCACAAGTACCTTATTGCTTACATATATAAATTATATTATGTTATATAACTGACCTCGCGAAACAACTGAAAAGCCACCTTTTTTTGTTGTGTTGTATTTTAAAGGGTCAAATCATACAATGATTAAATCAAATTAACTGCAGTGTCCAGCTGTATTCAGGGTGGATTATTGTCTGTTGATTTTACTATTTTAACGCTAAAGCCCACTGTATCATATTTGCTATGCAAATTTCTAAGGCTTCTAAATTTTCAACATGATCAAAACTGAGGAAAAAAGCTGAAAAACCTGTTTACACAATGCAAGTAAAGGGCCTTTTAGTATAATTCTAAAACTCTTCACCTTCAGGTCATTGTACATGTGTCTTTTTGCTGATTTTTATAAAGTAAACCTAAGAATTTCTATTATATTATTAGTAATATTTCAAGACAAACACTTACTGGACAGGAAGCAACATAGGTTTGTTTGATTATCCATAAATTATTTTTAGAAAAATTTTAAAGACCCCCTGTGGTGAAAATCAAGTTTTTAATGTAGTTTATATGTCTATGTGGTGTTTTTAATATGCTTTAAGACAAACCATGTGCAAATTCATAAGTCAGCACCATTGCTGAGTATTTTATGTTTGAAACTGGAGTAAACCAAAAACCCTCGGTTTGAAATCGTGGGTGTTTGTGACGTCACAGACTACCTTGTAACCAATCACAACAATGTGCCGGCAGGCTTGAGCATATCATTAACTATCCCTGCGTTCCATTCGGAAGGGCTCATCCCTATGCCCTAATGCCTTCAGAGGGTTTACCCTCCGGAGTGAGAGCTTCGAAGGGATGAAGGGTGTAGGGGTCAAAAAAACTCTTCTTTTGGAACGCACTTCAGCGTCATCTTAACAAGACAATCAAAGAGGAGTAGATTGTGCAAGCTGCACCCTTTGTTAAAAGTTAGTTTATTTATTTACTTATTTTAGGTTTATCGCACCATGTATATTGTATCTATGTATTTTAAACATTTGAATGGACTGATAAAGGGAGCTGAAAAGTACTTTTATTGAAGTAGGCCTACGATGTCGTTTTGACCATAATAATGTACCAAATCTAACTTGTATAAATATTACAGTAGTATAGACAAAATACTATACATAGCCTACATTTATAGTTAAAATCGAACTCCGAGCCTCCTGTACCCATTCTGTGACCTCAAACAACTTACCTGTGCAAAGGATCATGGGGGCCCGAAGTGTCCATCAGTTGTACCCTTTGAAGTGGCCAGTTTTGAGCACTTCGGTTTGGAACGACCCTTCAATATGGCGGCCATGATTATTTTCACTCTGAAGTGCCCTTCGGAGGGCGATGTTGTATCCCGTTTGTAACGCACCGCTCGCTGCTCTGAAGCAGGAAAGTCTCGAGAGAAGCCAGGTTATCTCAGTACATTTTATGTTGTGTAAATTTATCAATATAGCGAGTCTTTTACGATGTTATGATTAACTATTTGTCTTTCTCCACTGACGTTCTGAGTTGTTAAAGCGTTTGTAAGGATACTGATTGTTAGAAGGAAGCTGTCTGACTCTGAGATGAGGAACAGGAACATGGTTTGTGTAACATTAGCAACACATTATTAGCTGTTTGATAACGTAGTCAAGCAAAAGGCTAATCATATTAATTCATATTAATTAATGACAGAACCGTTGCAAGTATGCGCGCGCATAGGGGCTCGCGCCAAAGTAAAGTGACAGCTGACTTGAAGTAAAGCCAATAAAGTTAATGTTTTTGTCCTTCGAAATATTTTAATACTATAAAACATAGCTAAAACTATATTGCTCTGAGAGTGTGCGTGTGACCGTGATTCATGTGCATATTCAGTCAGTGTGTCCTCGCATGCCAAGTTCTGAGAGAGCTATTCAGTCCATTATAAATTCTGATTTTGGCCGCCTCTGGAATGGATCAAACCATAGATATTAGCCTGCCTGATAACTTCAAGTAAATACGCTGGAAATCCGCGCTCATTCAAGGATGTGCATTTATTTCATGTAGCCACAACACAAACAACAAGTTGCTCGTCACTATAGCAACAGTATACTCTCCGAGCTGGCGTGAGTGAGTGGGGGGCGGGGTTAATTTGCATATTCATTGATCCGTGTATATTAAATGAGGCAAGGTTGTAGAGTTACATTCAAGCTATTTTAAGGCATGAAGAATTTTTTTTCACTTGATATTTTTTTTTAAATATGTCATTTTGGTGATCAAAGATGAGTTTTGAGGGATAAAATAATTGACTAAATGTGAGTATCAAATATGATACAGGCTTTTGAGGAATGTTTATTTGTACATCTCTCAATCATTATTGTACTGCATTGCATTATACACCTATCAGGCATAACATTATGAGCACTGACAGGTGAAGTGAATAACACTGATTATCACTTCATCACCGCACCTGTTAGTGGGTGGGATGTATTAGGCAGCAAGTGAGCATTTTGTCCTCAAAGTTGATGTGTTAGAAGCAGGAAAAATGGACAAGTGTAAGGATTTGAGCGAGTTTGACAAGGGCCAAATTGTGATGGCTAGATGACTGGGTCAGAGCATCTCCAAAACTGCAGGTCTTGTGGGGTGTTCCCGGTCTGCAGTGGTCAGTGTCTATCAAAAGTGGACCAAAGAAGGAACAGTGGTGAACCGGCGACAAGGTCATGAGTGGCCAAGACTCCTTGATGCACATGGGGAGCGAAGGCTGGCCCGTGTTGTCCGATCCAACAGACAAGCTTCTGTAGCTCAAATTGCTCAAGAAGTTAATGCTGGTTCTGATAGAAAGGTGTCAGAATACACAGTGCATCACAGTTTGTTGCGTATGGGGCTGAAGAGCTGCAGACCAGTCAGGGTGCCCATGCTGACCCCTGTCCACCGCTGAAAGCGCCAACAGTGGGCCTGTGAGCATCAGAACTGGACCACGGAGAAATGGAAGAAGGTGGCCTGGTCTGATGAATCACGTTTTCTTTTACATCACATGGATGGCTGGGTGCGTGTGCGTCGCTTACCTGGGGAACACATGCACCAGGATGCACAATGGGAAGAAGGCAAGCCGGCGGAGGCAGTGTGATGCTTTGGGAAATGTTCTACTGGGAAACCTTGGGTCCTGCCATCCATGTGGATGTTACCTTGATGCGTACCACCTACCTAAGCATTGTTGCAGACCATGTACACCCTTTCATGAAAACGGTATTTCCGGGTGGCTGTGGCCTCTTTCAGCAGGATAATGCGCCCTGCCACGAAGCAAAAATGGTTAAGGAATGGTTTGAGGAGCACAACAATGAGTTTGAGGTGTTGACTTGGCCTCCAAATTCCCCAGATCTCAATCCAATCGAGAATCTGTGGGATGTGCTGAACAAACAAGTCCGATCCATGGAGGCCCCACCTCGCTACTTGCAATCTTGGTGTCAGATACCACAGCACACCTTCAGGAGTCTAGTGGAGTCCATGCCGCAAAGGGTCAGGGCTGTTTTGGCAGCAAAAGGGGACCAACACAATATTAGGAAGGTGGTCATAATGCTATGCCTGATCAGTGTATGTTTTGCCCCCACCATTGAAACTACAGAGATTTGATCATTAAACTAAGCTTTTAAATATCATCTCACTGATATGATATTTATATGCAATTTATGTAAGTAGTCTGCTACACTGTTATAAAGATCTCACTGATTTACATTAGAAGCTATCAGAATTTCATCTTACTTCTTGGCCATATAAATATCAGCAACTAAATTGCATGCACCAAATTACACATTTTTGTTCAGTTTGAGCTTCTGAATAAAACTGAAATGTTTTATTTCTCCAAGTGTGAGCTCCATATTCTCACTGTACGATACTATATGGGCCATAAAAGTCTAAATATGATACACACATATACAAACTTTAGATTAGGTTTAGATTTTAGATTTAGATTTTAGTTCCTTTTTTTTTTTTTTTTACATGGTTAATGTATATTGAAAGGTCAGGAAAATTTGATCGCTTATTATTTGACCTGCATACATTAATATGTACTAATATGCACATTACTCTCTCTTTTAAGGCCAATTCACATCGCACCAACAGAAAACGTCAGACACTTTGTCGGGTTTTGTTGGATCAGTGTGTTACCCCTCTGTTGGCGTCTGTCGGAGCTTGTCTTCACCAATTGAACATTCTGAATGTGAGAAGTGACGTGCTATAATCTGGTGACTGTGGCGTTGGTCTGTGAGTGACTGTCGGTGCAGTGTGAATTGTCCTTTAGTTTGGTTTTTGCTATGTTTCTGTCCTATATTTGCACATATTTATTTTCATGTCTTTTTCAAAGCACTAACACTGATTTTGAAAGACAGTACCAGATTCCTTGCTGGTACAGCTTGATATTGCTGTGTGTGCAGTGACTGTACCGAACTATTAGTCAATGGCCTGTGTCTGCCTCACCACAATGCAGCTTTTCATCACCGCTCACCAGAGCAATAACACAGGCGCCACTGATCTACAGTGTGCAGCTTCTGCACTCTCTCTGATAACTGTCAATAGCTTGGTAGATACAGAGAATGTAAAGGAGAGAAAGTATCTTTAAAAAAGTAAAGAAAAAGAAAGACAGTTTGTTTACATTGTAGTATGTTTATTCACCAATAATCAAGCCTCAGGTCTCACAGCACAAAGATGGACACTTTTATTTGTTTATTAAAAGCAACCTACACCCAATCCATTTATACAGCCACTAATCTAACGAGGACAACAGTAGAGCCAATGAGTAGCTTCATTCAGACCATCACACCTAGAAAACTATTGCCCATGTGTGCCATGAACACGGTGTATTTTCATAACATAAGATCATAAATAGCATGATACAAAATGCGTGCTTTCTGTGTATTAGTTGTAAAAAATTAGACTACTTATGCGATGATGTAGGTTGATTATCTGGCATGAAGGCACTTAAAGTACAATGAAAGATCAGTGACTGAGCTGAATATTCAAATAGGATAGAAATATGATATATTTCACTTTACTTCCGTGAGCTGAATTACAGTGACTCATATCAGTAGTCTACCCCTATCAATAAGCTTTTCCACAGAATAAGCCCCTGTTTACCTAATACTGTATTTATGTGTGTACCTGTATATGAAAGACAATAAACAAACCAGTCTTGCTTTGAGCATGTCAAAGTGGATATGTACAAATAGGGTAAACAAGAGCTAAACTAAGAGCTTCTATTGACATTTACTTATTTAGATTAAAGATCAAAGATTAAATTATGCCATTGCTAGATGTCAAAAGCAGTGATTACAAGTCTTTTACATCAAGTCTGAATCAGAGAGTGAAGCATTTAAACCATTGGAGTTTGGATCACATTCACGTCAGTGACTAGACCACAAAAAATCTCACCATTGTTAAAATCTTCCATTTCATAAGACAGTAGTTTTTTTCTTTTCTTTTTTTATATTTTCAAAATAATTGACTTTTATCATTCACTTCCCCTCAAAACAATATTTCCATCTAACAACATACTCTCTAGCACCTCAAAGATTGCACTTTCAACTGCTTCCAAAAGTTCATTCACGGCATTAAACCAAAGGCCAGACATTCAGCAAGACGCATAGGGCTTGCTATTAATTTATACTGTTGAAATCAGCAGCCATCACATCACATGATATTACAAAGAACACAGGGTGTTCATTAAATATGGGCGCTTCAATATAAACATATATTGGCTGCAACCGGGTAGCCTTGATAAATAAGTTAACAACATATGTCATCTAATAAGATCTAAATGCCATGAGAGTGTTTATGAAAATATTCTTCCGGAGCGCAAACCTCCTCACTTGCAATACTATAACATTCATTTGTTTTTTAAGATTTTAAATGTACATTTAGTCTTAGTAATCCATTTAAAAATTCTTTTATCTTTTTTTTTAGTATCTTCACACAATAAAAAGTGACCATTAGTCAATTTTAAAAACTGACAATTGATGAAAACAAAATAATAATAATAATAAAAAAAGCAACCTTTGGGTTGAGTAGATAACAAGAAATAAAGCGAACCAAATGTTCAGCCATAGGTCCAGGCGACTCCACATTCATTTGCTCGTTCATCCGCCATTAAGCACATCTCAGTTCCCTACATCCCATTATCCTGATTTATCTCCAGACCTCCACACTTTTTTTTTTCTCTCTGTGTTGAGCTTTTTCCAGGACTTAACATGCTGAACTTACTGGCTAGCCTTCTCCCTTGGCCTCACCGTCTCCTGGAACGCCAGCCGTGAGTGATCAGCTGCCTCTAGCAAGGCCTCCATCTCTGGGCTGTCAATACTGACCAGTTCACCTTCCTCCACCTTTGAGACTAGGCCTCCTTCCTGTACCGCAAGCCCCTCCTGGAGCTCCTCATCCTGCTCCACCTGCTCCTCCTCTTCCTCTGGCTCTGGTGTGGGTTCAATCTCACCCCCACGGACCTTCTTGACATGGAAGGTGAAGGGCGGTACACGGTAGGTGGTCGATTTAGAGCGGGCGTAGACAGTGTGGTCGGGTGTGAGGGACTTCTTCATCTTCTCTCTGGAGCTACGGATCTTTTCGCGGCGCTGGGTGTTAGGAGTCATCTTTGTTCCCAGCTTATCCATCTTCTTGCTCAGGCTCTTCTTGGTCTTCTCAAGGTTCTCTCGGGTTCTCAGACGTGTCTTCTCCAGGTTCTCTTTCGTTCTCTGTCTGGTTTTTTCCAGGTTCTCCTTGGTTTTCTGTCTGGTCTTCTCCATCTGCTCCTTGCTGAAGGCCTTCTTCAGCTCGTCCACCTTCTGGAGGCCGCTGCGCTTGATGCGCTCAGCACGAGATTCCTCAATGATCTCCTCAACCTCCACTTCCTCTTCAGAGCCGTGTTCTTCCTCGCCTCCTTCACTCAGGACCTGCTCTCCTTCCTCTCCTGCAGCCACTGGCTTCTTAGAGACCTTCACGGGTTTCACCTTGTCCTGAGGGAACAGGTGAGAAAAATTAAGTAAGATTAGATTAGACCATGCAAATCAGAATATTCTTGAACTTCTAGATCTGAATCTAAGCAGCTGGTATTAAAGTGGGCATGAATAGCACCATTTTATAAGGAAATCAGAGAACTGTTCGTTTTCACTTTCAGATTTACTAAAAAGTACTGATGTGTGAAAGTAAGTATGTGCAGATGTGCAAGTGTATTCAGCAGAATTTGTTCCTTTCCATAATACTCAGGGGTTTTGTGACCCTTTTATAACAATGGAAAAAAATCAATCAAGTATTAATATTACTGTAGTTTTGTTGTTAGACCGACTGGTTTGGACTATTTATTCATAGCGAAAGTTTTAGGCCTATATTATCTTGTATGCCTGTGATTTGGGTTTGTATTATTTTATGAAACAATTTTAACCCAAATCGATTTTTTACATCCATGTATCCTGCTGAGGTATGTTTTGCAATAAAGTGGCTGGACTGTACATAATCCCTACTCTGACTTAACTTTGAACACTGAATTCCTTGTGAGAAACTAATCAACAGCTTAATAATTGTATTCTGGCTTCATAACCAGTTGGACTTCATTCGTCTCAAGACTTATAATCACTCTACTTTGTTACCCCTAAGCCTGTTCTTAAAATGTTCACATTGAGTCATTCAGTCCTTGTTTGCCTCATGCAGACAGACCGACATTTGGAATTCAGGACATGCTATGACTCGTTCAAACGCTGGGATAGATAATCATCATGATTACACGGGTGGAGGAGCTTTATAGTAAGATAATGAACTGATTTCTATGCAACAAGGATGAGAAAATGTCAATGAGATTAATTTTAACACTGGGCCATAACGGAAATGATACTGAGTCTATAGACGACGAGTGCAGCACTCCCTCTAGAGGGCACTGTAAATGTAACAAAGTTTGTTTGGTTTCAATTTAGTTTCATATATTATATATATATATATATATATATAGGCCTATATTTATTGAACAATGTCTAAAATAATATAAACATAATGCATACATAGTTCTATTATTTGAAACAAAACAACACGTTTTTAAATATTTTGAGCCTGAATTAGTACTTTTTATTTTTTCAGTCCGTCAGAGGACTTTGCTTCAGGTGAACCAATGCTGTTTACCACTACTAGGCCTACATGAGTTTAAAGGGTTAGTTCACCCAAAAATTAAAATTCTGTAATTAATTACTCACCCTCATGTAGTTCTGCACCCGTAAGACTTTCGTGCCGATTTCAAAACATTGCTTAGGAGCTTTACTAATCGAATCAGTGGTTCGGAGCGCCAAAGTCACGTGATTTCAGCCGTTTGATAGGAGATCCGAATCACTAATTCGAAACAATAGATTTGTAAAGAAGCAGTGTTTTGAAATCAGCCATCATGAGATATTGTGGAAAAGTTATTTAGTTTTTTTGGCACACAAAAAGTATTCGCGTCACTTTATAATATTAAGGTAGAACCACTTTAGTCACATGATTTTTTTAAAATATGTTTTTAGTAACTTTCTGGATCTTGAGAGGTTCGGTGGCTTTTCTCTTAATAGAGGCCTCACTGAGACATCAGATTTAATCAACAATATCTTAATTTGTGTTCTGAAGATGAACGAAGGTCTTACGGGTGTGGAACAACAAGAAGGTGAGTAATTAATGACAGAATTTTTATTTTGGGTAAACTAACCCTTTAAAGGGAGAGTACACCCATACATGAAAATTTTGTAATCATTTACTCAGCCTCAAGTTGTTCCAATCCTGTATGAGTTTCTTTCTTCTGCTGAACACAAAAGAAGATATTTTGAAGAATGTTGGTAAACAAACATTTGACGTTAGCCACTGACATCCACAGTAGGAAAAAAATACTATGGAAGCCAATGGCTACCGTCAACTGTCTGGCTACCAACATTCTTCAAAATATCTTCTTTTGTGTTCAACAGAAGAAAGAAACTCATATCTGTTTGGAACATCTTGAGGCTGAGTAAATGATTACAAAATTTTCATTTTTGGGTGAACTATCCCTTTAAACTCTTGTAGGCCTAGTCAGCATTGGTTCACCTGAAGCAAAGTACCAAAATAATAAAAAGTACTGATTCAGTATTTCTTGCACATTTAACTAGGACTGTGTAAGTAACCCAAGACAATTATGGGATTTGCACCAGAAAATAACTGCTTGCAAATAAATGCACTCATTCAAGTACACACACACACACAAACATATCTTAACCACATAGAGTACATCTTTAAAGGGGGATGTCAGTGGATACTTGAACAGGTCAACAAAACAAAACTAAACATGAAAAAGCAAAATGATATTTCAATACATTTGGGGGAAAAAAACTAAATTGCACAACAAAGTGAACAATGTGTTCTACCCATAAAAAATATGCAATATAAATATATACACACACACACGTACATAATGGCAGTATTTAAAAGTACAACACACCCTCTGGTGGTCAAAAGCAGAACTGACCTGAAATGAATAAAGAATTGGAACTTTCCTGCTTTTTGTTGTTGTTTTTTATCATTATACTTGTATGTAGAATTAGAACATTCCTTTTTTCTTTTTTAATGGGGTTTCTTTGTAATGTTTGTAATATTTGTATTGTTTGCATACTTCATTTGCTGTAGTTGTATATCTGTAATATTCTTTGCCATACATGTTTACTGCCATGAGTTCTACTCTTGCTATTTAATTCCAGCTGATTATCCCTAATTGTTAACCTACAAAGAAAAGGACTGAAGAAAGCAATGTGCTGAAACGTCTGCTTGTGCTTGTCTAGCTTTTAATTCACAGGCTTTTTGCACTATGCGGTTTATAAAATAAAACAAAATTGCGAAACTTTTTTAGTCTGGACTGAATTCAGAGTGCCAATAGAAGTCCTCGTAAACTTGCATGTGTTTCCTTATCTGGTTGTGAAGGCTGAAGATGTGTGTGTGCTTATTTTAGTCCGACCTTTCTTCTCTTTTCATTCCATCTGCCTCATTCCCTGAACAGAGCTCATTCATACTCTCCTTAACCATCACTATTCCCTCCTGCGTCCTAACAAGTTAATACTGATGCTGTCACCATAGCAAACATATCTATTGACTGGCTCGCAGGCAGCTCAGAGACAAGAGCTGGACTGAAGATCTGCAGATATAGTGCTGCTGTGTGAGAGACACCTAATAAACATCCCAGAGGAACTGCATGCACAATCTTAGATGAGAGCTTTACTTTATGCCTTGGCTGACTTTGGTGACGCCTTCATCTGAGTTTAGTGGCTACCGTTTGTCTTACGGTCATTTGCAATGTCAAAACAAACCATTTCTGTTTTGTTTTTTTTCTATCCAAAAAGTTTGTCCTTATGTGAACCCCGGTTTGATAAACAGCCTAAACCTCCAGCACAAGCCAGAATATAGAGGACCAGAGATGTCTGAGGTGTTACACAATGCCTGTACACCGCAAACACTCAATCCAAACAGCCAAAGCCAACACAGAGAGCTCAGTGTAAACACACAGAGAACAAGTGAGAATATATGGAAACACTGGGGAGGAAATCGCATTACTGGAAAGACTTTTTTTTTTCCCCATAAAAATTTGCTGGACCTCCAGTAATGTGTGTTGGCAAGCAATTCAGATTCAGATTTTTAAAGGAATACCACATGGATTACATCATATTTTTGAATGACAGATATTATTATTAAGATGGCACATCAGAAGCTGTTCCTCATAACTGTCATATGTCTGCATGTCCACCGTTGACAATTGACTAAAACCTTTTGAACAACACAAACTGATGATTTGATCCAGATCAAAACCAAGATTAGATTTTTGGATTTAATCTCTTTTTAGAATCCTTTTTTTTTTTCCTTTTGAACAACCCATTTTCAAGATTTGATCCAATCTGATAGCCGAAATTCAATCAGATTACTTATGAAAATCTGGCCCTGGGTCCAAAATTATCTTTTTGGCTGCTAATGGTGAATGAATTGAGGAAATGGCCACAAATATCTCTTACCAGCCATGAAACCACATTTTGCATTGTCTATTTAACTTAAGCCTTTATCGGAGTGTCAGAGTTTATTTTTGTAACGGATGCAGTCTCGGATATAAAATCGGGAGTAACTGCACTATTTTCCACTTTCTTAGCCATAGATGCTATTTACACTAAGTGCAAATAGCAGCATTTTCTTAGCGATATGCTACACTAAGAGAAAATGTCGATAGATTGTATGTACACCATGTAATAGTATCAGTTCTTTGCAATAAGAGTAAATAGTAATTAGATGCTATCTATACTTTATATTGGCAGAAATGATTTGCACCTCAGTATTTTTGTACATTAACAGGATGCAATAATATCATAGAGTGTAAATGATTATATTTATTAAAATTATTTAATGGATGCTGCCTTATTGGGAGTATAAATACCCTCCCTAAATACCTTCCCCTAACCCTACCCAATAAACACTTTTAACATTACTAAACACTTGTTTGTAGTTAATTTCTAACTTTTAGAAGATTATTTAATGTTATTTAATTTCTGATGCAATATGCGATGGGAAAATGGAGAAGAGCGAGCTCGGCAAAAGGTAGATTCGATGGCGTTAAAAACTTGGTCTGCGAGCAGCCCAAGTGGCCCAACCTGACATTGGTGGGTGAAGCTAGTGTAAATAGCGTTTACCAACAAGGGACTCTATTTGCACTTATAGTGTAAATAGACACTCCGATAAAGGCTTAAGTTAAATAGACAATGCAAAATGTGGTTTTGGTAAGAGATATTTGTGGCCATTTCCTCAATTCATTCACCATTAGTAGCCAAAAAGATCATTTTGGACCCAGGGCCAGATTTTCATAAGTAATCTGATCGAATTTCGGCTATCAGATTGGATCAAATCTTGAAAATGGGTTGTTCAAAAGGAAAAAAAAAAGGATTCTAAAATCAGATTAGATCACAAAATCCAATCTTGGTTTTGATCTGGATCAAATAATCAGTTTGTGGTGTTCAAAAGTTTTTAGTAAGATTGGGATAGCTTTGATTAAAAATAAATCAGGATTATACTGATCCCAGAATAAGGGTGGATTTCAGGAACAAAAATTTAATAAAACTTTAAAACTGGTCAAAAAAAATATGTAATATATACACATATTTTTATTTTGTTTTGATTAATTATTATTTTTTTCAATTAGTTTAACTGTTAAAATAATAAATTAGAAAAAGACATTATTACATATTTAGCCTTTCGGTAGCCTACAGTAAAGGAAAAAAAAAAGAAGAAGAGAGATTTTGTCACCATTAAATAATCCCCAAACAGCTGTAAATATCAAACAATAGTACAAACAAAAATATAATATTTAATTCAAAGTGTTTTTTTTTTTTAATCACTGTTTGTAAACTTGGCACAATCAAAAGAGATGAACCAGTCAAAAGTTCTTTGCGAGCGAATGCAAAGTTTCTCAGGTGAACACTATGTAAAGCTCTTTTCTGAGAGAACGCAAATGCATTGAAATGGCACATCGGCACAAAAGTAAGACGGATTACCTGATCCTGGATCACAAAACATAGGATTTCCAAATCCAGATCATTCTGATCCAGACTAAATATTTTGGACAACTGGCCCCAGGTTGCAATTATGTAGTGCAGTACAAATACAGCAACCATAAACAGCACATTAACACTGCTGCCAGTGTGTCTGGTGCTGTATAATACCCTGAAACTCCTGCTCAAAAGCTCTGTGCTAAAAAGACCGTCAGCCCACTCTGTATATATAGAAGGATCCCTATCCAAACCCCCTAAAAGAGGCAAACAATTACACAGATTACCAGCTATCTGTGGACCAATGCACCATGACAACCATTACCAAGACAACAGCAAAAACAGTTGGTGCAGTAGTTTGCATGACATATCCAGCAAAAAAAATCAGCCGGTGATGGGTTGTAACAGCTGTGTGTATGTGTGTGTGTGATGTTGAAAGGCATGTTAAGGTTGAGACACTGAGCAGCTGTTGAGTTCTGTTGGATTCAGAACAGCAACTGTACAGGAGAACTCCTACTGAGAGCGTGAAACAACTTTAATCATGAGTTTGGTATGGGTTTCATCCTGACAGGCATTAAAAAAACACAATCTCTCTTGTGCATAAGAGACAAGATCTGCATTATGTCAGTCAGGACACCACATGCACTTTAGGGGCCAAGACAGAATCAAATGAATCCAACAGGCACAGCAACACACTATGTGTTCTGTCTCTTATTGGCTCAAGGCTAAATTAAACTACTGCGATTGAAACAGGAGCCAGACGCTGTTTGCATGCTTCTGCATCTGACAGCTTCATAATGTCAAAGACGTAAAGGCTTTTCACCCAATAACCTCCTTTACCAGCTTGTTTATACATATCATAATACATATATACCCACACACACATTAAATATGATCAACAGTGATATTGTTACAAAAAAACTTTTTCACTGCATTTGCTGCCAACATGATGCTCTTAACAAGCCAAACAGGCTTTTGTTTATGCAAGAGTTCAAATGGATCTTAGGGAGTGAGAGAAGTTGAACTGAAATGGACACCATTCAGTATAATTGGAGTAGAATGATTCCTAATCCAGGTTTATTATAACTGAAGGTGAAACTTATCTTCAGATTTTAGATTTGCATTGCTGTGTCTGGCTCTGGTGCAACTGTATCAAGTGTTGCTCCGTACTCATCTGCAGCCCTGCCCCATGCAAGCGATATGGAAGTATGTAGTAATTCCAGAACCCGTGAGAAAACACCTGTAATACATTATCGATGTGACACACATGCAGGTGTCATTTCCCTTATGTCATATTTGACATATTATCTAACATGTTAAAAAAATAAAAGTGACCAGTGCCCACCTCTTCTGACTCTTAATAAACACACACACACACACACACACACACACACACACACACACGGGTGGAAACTCATGCCTCATTTATACTCAGCCCATTCATCAAACATCACATTCTGGCCTGGACTAACAGGCAATACGCAGTCTACCTACACACACGCACTCACACTGAACACACTGCTGTCTGGGTACATATGATACCCTGAATTCAGCACAAAAATAGAGCAGAGACCAGTCCAAACCCCTATAAGTCACCAACCAACACCTCTTAGCTATTAGTATTTTTTTTACCAGACTACAATAGAAATGCATGAGATGACCACCATATAAGAAACAAAAAATCATGCTTTTGTAAATCAATTATTATGACATAAAAAGCTAAATTCTGGCCTAAAAGTCATAATTATTATATAAAAATTCTAAATTATGACAAAGTCACAATTATGACATTTGGAAAGTCATAATTTTGAATTTTTAATGCGTAATTATGACTTAGTATGTCTAATTTTTTTTTTTTTATGGTGTGGAAATGAGCTTCACTAGAAATAACACACTGTTACAATATCCCTGTCTGTGTGCACTGGGAAGCTAATGGCATTCAGATGATGTGCATCCCAAAAATAGTACATTTTGACATGCATGTTCACCACAGGTGCACAGCTGCAACAGGAAATAACATTTTAGAATGAAAATGGCTTTACATGAGCTACTGCTAACTGAGATGACCAAGAGGTCAGTGGACGTATTTTCACCCAATAAACTAAAAAGAACTTCATGGAGTTCTACTTGTGTCTGTAATTTCAAATATTCTGGTACTGACTTCCAAAATTTCTTAGAATAATGTCAATTCTGAATAAATCAATTAAAATGTCAATTTTTTTTTGTCCATTTTATACCATAGGAAATATTAATGTGAGAAAAAAAAATGTCCCCACAATTACAAGGATTTCGGATATTGTCATCTTTGTGTGGATATTTTGTCCCCATAAAGTCGGGTATACCTGAACCACACACACACACGTTTGTTTTTGTGAATTGTGGGGACATTCCATAGGCGTAATGGTTTTTATACTGTACAAACCGTATTTTTTATCCCCCTACACTACCCCTACCCCTAAACCTATCACAGGAAACTGTGCACACTTTTACTTTCTCACAAAAACTCATTCTGTATGATTTATAAGCCTTTTGAAAAGTGGGAACATGGGGAATGTCCTCATAAATCACCCTCTCCTTGTAATACCTATGTCATTATACACATTTGTGTCCTGATATTTCACAAAAACATGCCCACACACACACACACACATAGGCCTGTCACCTACAGGAGTCCAATTTTACAGGGGTAATTTATGTAGACCTCAGGGGTCTGTGATTAGATATCTGATAAATGCCAGTAGTGTAACCTGCAGCTTGAGTGGACATTCCATCAGAGAAGACTGAAACTGAGACTTCATGAGCAATTAAGCACACACACACAGTTCAAAAGTTTTGGGTCAGTAAGTTTTTTAGAGACTGCCCTCCTCCAAAAAATGACCCTATAGGTAGAGCATTGCAATATACAACAATATACAATCATGTGATCATGCCATCGTGGGTTCGATCCCAGGGAACTCAAAGTGTATATGCACTAGAAATCACTAAGGATAGTTTTAGGGATGGGGTAGGTGTAGTCGTTAATAAAAAAATGAATTCTGCTAAATAGAAATAGGACAAATGGTGGGTAAGGAACCATGTAAAAAGTCCACACATTGCAGTTAAATGAACACGCATTTTGATTGGTAACGACGGTCATACGTAATTTCATGGCGACAGACGTAACACGACACTGTCATTATTTTTACGCCAGCTAGAGGGCATGACTTTAATACGTGATTATAGGTCGTAATAAGGTGGTTTCAGACATTTGGACCCCACTGTATTTACAAGGGCACATTTGCCTACTGGTAAACAAATATTCATATCTAATCATGCATGCCTGCATTCAGTTATAGTATTTGTATATTTACATTCACTCTATATACAAATGCATACATCTGCAGTGCATATGTTTTTCAGCTAATGTACATTTCTGAGTTTGGAAAGAAACAGAAAGTGTTCTATGTATGCTATCCCTCTGCTAAATCTCCTCTGATTATCCCTAACAGACCATAATGATCCTCATTAACATCTGCCTGGAGAAATGGAAATAGGAGAAATAGGGAAATAGGTGCACAAGCCAACAGAACCCTGCAAATATACCAATAAATGGCCTCACTCACTCTTGTCATCTTCCATCTTTCAGTTCCATCCGAATAAAAAACATTAGAGACCATTTACATCACCAATGTTTTTCCCCTCCAGCCTCTCAGAGCAGCGCTGGAAGGAAATGACTCGTTAGTGAGGCTAAATGCAGTAATGCTGGTGTAGAGTAAACAACAGCAAAGTGCTGGAACACACCGAACCTCATCCGGCATGTTACATTAACATGAGACGCTTCTGTTTAAATGCAATAAGGTCAGATCACTGATTGAAAGGCATAACAACATATTTATGGGCACAAAATGACTTCTGTGGATTTCAGAGTCATTAAACAAAATTATATTTATTACATGCTGCTGCTGCACATGTAACATACATGAATTAACCCCTGTAGCAGATCTATACAGGTGGAGCTGGGGAAGGTGGAGGTAACTAAAAGCGGCTGCAGACTGCAACACTACCAGTATTTGTTTGAATGTTGAGCCACAGCTCATGCAACAGCAACCAATCAGCTGTGCAAAGTAGATAATGATTTGACCGCTATCAAATGAGTTAAGAACCTATCAGTCTGCGCATCTAGAGTTTCATGCCAGAACTAGATAATAGTGAGACTTTCACGACAAACAGCAAAATTATTTTGTCTCATTATAACAGCACAAACAACTTAAAATACTCAATTTATGGTCATACAGATAAGAGTAAGACATCATTCGAAACTGCAGGTCTATTTTTATTTGTGTACACCTACAATAAAAACAAAACATTGTGCTTTTGTAAAATAAAGAAAACAAAAAGGATGTCGCTTTCTGCCATCACGGTTTCTTTTCCATTGTGTGTGGATCGCCTGTGACTGACTGTATTTGTTGTCTGTTTTACCTGGTAAGATATGTTTTGGTTGATCGGATCACAGGTGGATGAGGGAGACACATACTCGTTTACACCTGGTATTTTAATCCGTCTTATTTGTCCACTTTCAACCACTTCTGTCCTGCTTTATTTGAGGGAAGGGTCTATGGGCGGATAAATGCTTTTTTCCCCAGATCTTTTGATCTGGGATCACGTGATCTTTGACCACGGAGAGCAGTAGCTTTCGTTTCTGTCCTGACAGTCGCAAGACCACGCTGAATGTGATGATTGTGTGTTAGAAATCAGGAATGGTGAGAGTCGAGAACATTTAGCTTGGTACGTATTTTTTGTCTTCAAACCAAACTTGGGTCTTCAGCCGACAAAGTTTAAATCCCATCTGGCTAGAGCGCTTCCCATAATGTCTATGCGTTAGGTCAGTAGACAGAGAGTAGACGGTCTTTTGCGGCTGTTCGAACACATTCAACCACATGACTGTCTAGTCAAATGTGTTTTCGACTACCTTTGGAAGTGGTCAAAAGTGGACAAGCTCAAAACGTCTTACACTCAATTTACAGCTGTATTTAGTGGCGTATATTGTGATCCGAACGACCAAAATGCATCTTAAAACCAGGTATAAACAGTTTGCACCGAACCGTGACCGTTCAGGATGAATACATGTACCGTTATACCCTAGTATTTAAAGGTTTAATATTTTATCAGGAAAATATCCAAAAACCACTAGGCCAGTGTTATATATTTTGTTCACCTCTTAAGTACTTACAACATTCTAAATGTTTCCGACTATTTGTAAATCGTGAGAAAATTGCAATTTTAACCAAGGCTCCGGGACGTGTGAGGAGTCGCCTGTCAATTGCATCATATCCGCGTTATCCTCGGTTTGCAAGTAGCCTACCATGCTTTATCATGCCTCAGAGAAAAACACTATTTTGTATTCTTTTGCCGCCGAGCGAACGCACAGAGTAATGCTATAACATCATTTTCAACACACTCAAATGTATAATATGATAAACAGAGCTGTGTTACCTCATATGCTTGACCGGAAAAGCGGAAGCGGCGGCGGCGACTGTGGCATAATAAAAGTTCCGCTGCTCGTGAAGCGTGTGTTACGCAATCGCTCCAGCGGCCTCGTTCAGCTCCCACAACACTCGGTCCTGCTCTGCTTCATACTACAGTAACGTTAATAATCACATCCATGAACATGATTTCTGCCCGAGTCCTATCCCGATTCTTTTGCACCGTCTGTTGAGGTGAAGATCACATGTCCCAAGATTCCGCTCTCAAACTTGGCATCATCAAGCTACACCTTTGTTTTGAATGGGCTTCTAGCGACCTCTAGTGGACAATTATTACATACTGCACCTTTAATGCAGTAAAACGTGATTAATATTAAATATGTATTTTTAAATCTATTTTATTTAGAATATATTTATTCTATATTAACAAATGACTTTTGTCGGATCTCTGACAAAGCTAGTTGCAAATGTCCAGCGGTACTTCTAAAACTGAAAGGTTCTCTTTCTCTCTCGACTGACGGTAGTGTCATTATGGTAGTCTTGCAGACATTACCGCATTCTGCACTATAATTAGAATGTAAGGGAAAGTTTCAAGGGGGGTGGGGGTCTCAGAGTGAGCCTCCATCTATACTGCGATCCAGCACGCTCTAAACACATTTAATACGACTCCAACAAGCTTGCTTGACTCTCTTCACACCTGCGATCCACACAGCAGCAACATTTAGTGATCCAGCACTTTAGAAAACACTAAAGAAAGTGTCTCTACATATGAAGCGTCTGGTGTTATTTTCATTGTAACTGTTTGCAGCTTTGGGACTTTTGCACAAAATATTTCAGCACATAAACATTTGCTAACCTTATTTACTAATTGCTACAAGAACCTTAGTTCCAAAATTTACTTTAACCAAACACTATCCTCCGGTTTCATAGACAAGGCAGGCTTAAAGGGATAGCTCACCCAAAAATGAAAATTCTGTTATCAATTACTCACCCTCAAATAGTTCCAGACCTGTATGAATTTCTTTATTCTGCTGAACACAAAGGAAGATATTTAGAAGAATGTCAGCAACCAAACAGATCTCACCCCCCACTGACTACCATAGAAGGAAAAATAAATACTATGGTAGTCAATGGGGGGTGAGATCGGTTTGGTTGCTGAGATTCTTCTAAATATTTTCCTTTGTGTTCAGCAGAATAAAGAAATTCATACAGGTTTGGAACAACTTGAGGGTGAGTAAATGATGACAGAATTTTCATTTTTTGATGAACTATGCCTTTAAGCCTAGTCCCAAACTAAAATGCATATTTAGCTGTTTTAACTGAAAGCAACTTGCCATTGTCAGTGTCAGAGCCTTTGTTTTGTCTCAAGATGCACACCAGTTTTTTTTTATAAGGCACATTTTTAACAGCTACTTAAATGTCCTAATTGAACTAAGGCCTAATCCTGGCTTAATCTAAGCCCTGTCTGTTAAACCAGGCCTAAATGTCACAAAAATAGCAGTTCCATGATTATTTAAATTATGACATGGCCATTCTTTTTAGCTCAAACTCACCTCCTGTCATTGTAAATTAAACTTATAAAAACAAAAAAAACATACATAATCTATCTTTGTGTTATTTACAACTTAAAAAAATGAAAATTGTGCAGATACCTGATTTGTATAATTCCTTTAGTGAATCAGTAGCTAAAACAAATAAATGACGCTATATAGTTCTTCCTATTCCAATCCTGACTAAACTAAACTTAAAGATGTTCATGTAAAACTCCTTTATATTCTACTGAAGTACAGTAAGTTCAGTTATGATAAATAGAGCGAGTGGACCAATAAACCATATAGTGACTGGGCTGTATGATAATACTCGAATCAGCAGAAATCAACTAATCTATTTTAAATTACAGGAGGATTATAATTCTATTGACGGGTACACAGCAATTATGCAGAAGACATCTTAATGTCTTCATTCTATACCCTCAAACACCTGCCAACTATCTGCCACAGCCAACCATCTCACACACCACAGAGACAGAGAGACACATTAAGGAAAAAGTATAGGCCTTCTCTTTGTGCAGGCAGTGTACAATTACCTTATTTCCCAGAAGGCACATGTACGTTGCTAAGACATCTGTGAAAGAGTGCAGTGCATCATTTGGAAAGCATTGCGGTCTATTTTAAGCATCATATTTGCAAATAAACACACTAATTAATCTATAATAATATTATAAACATCATTCAAAAATTTGGGGTCAGTGAGACTGAAGAAGAAATGAATGCTGCATTAAATTAATCAAAAGTAACATTAAAAACTTTTACATAGTTACAAAAAATTATGTCAAATAAATGTTTTCTGAACAGCAAATCATCATATTAGAATGATTTGGATCATGTTACTGAGGACTGGAGTATTGATGCTGAAAATTCAGCTTTGCATCACAGGAATAAATTACATTTTAATAAATATTAAAATAAAAAACAGTTATTTAAACTGTAATAATATTTCAAAGTATTACTACTTTAATATATGATTAAATAAATGCAGTCTTAGAGAGCATGAGACACTTTTTTATAGACATTAATATAAATCTTACTGATGTGACCCCAAATTTTGAACCATAGAGTACATAATAAATGATACATTTATTACAAAAATATTTACTGAATATTACTCTAACATCTGACAGAGAAATCTTTCAGATGAAAGTTCACACATCGGATGATGTCTCTGCAGTAGATTTGATGCAGGAAAAAGAGATAAATTACCAAATTCCCGAGGGAACCAGCAACTACTTCATATCTAGATCCACTGCTTTGCAGGAAGGTAAATCATAAGACTATTTTACATAGGAATCTGTCTTTTGGAAACATACTTAATCACTCTGCCGTGTGGTGTGTGTGCTCTTTTGAGCTGTATTTCATATATTTTAACAAACCTTAAATAAAAAGCTAATTTTTGACATGGATGCAATATTTGCAGTATAGAATGGAATGTGCTGATCCAGCATTGTTCAGAGGTTGCTGTGAGGAGAGACAGGAACCTTTGAAGGTTCACATAGAAGTGAACTGACACTTTATGATACTGAGTGGGGAATTCAAGGCCAAGCCCTGCAGAGGAATCCATGTATACTCCAAAAGAGACCTGGGAAGGAGGATTGCAAATACATACTCTTGCAACAGACCATAGTAAAACAACATGAACAAGCTAAAACAGCTAATTTCACAGTTTAATTGTATTATAAAAAGCTAACTCAAAGGTAACAATTTAAAATCAAGATATAGATTAAGGAACATATAGTGGTTTTAGGCCCTGCCATTGCTTTTTTTTTTTTTTTTACTATAACAAACAAAGTGCCCATGCTAGCAAAAATGACTGCAGTCTAACAATGAAAATAAAAAAATCAGATCTGGCCACATGTAACTTCCAGTTTTCCACAACTGGACTACCTATACTAGAATGGTGAGGAAAAGACCACAGATCAAGCTTCCATAACCAACCAGAATTAGTTCCAGTTCCAAAATCAGAAGGTGGTGTAGTTCCTTCGTTAGAGTTGGGAATGGTAACCAAAATACTTAAAGTTCAAACCCTGCAAGAAGTGATTCATGCAGTTGAGTAAGTTAATTACTCCAGGTTGCTCAAAGGTTTCCTTTAAGTCACTTTGAAAGGAAGTATGTGCTAAAAGACTAATTAGTAGCTATTAGTTAGGACAACTGAGAGGAGATGGAATGCCATGTATGGATATCAAAGACTTTGCAATCGTACGCTCTGTCATGCACTCATTACTCACCTGAAAGATGAGCACTTTGAAGTTCTTCCTTTTGAGGAGCTCATGTTCATTGTTCTCTAGTTTTTTTATCTGTCCTGCTTGCTTCTCCAGGTCCGTGCGCACGCTCTTCACATTGACGTTCACCTTTCGAACCTTGTCCAGGAGCTTGTTGACTGTCCCAGCCGTTCCAACGTGACTCTTCGCCAGCTTAGCCAGCTCCGTCTGGATGCTGCTCATGTTCTTCTCCATGGTCTCCTGCTTGGCCTCGAGACCTGTTTGAGTGTGTTGGATCTGGTCCACCACACCTATGATTTTGTCTAGGAGTGCCAGGACCTTCATGCCGGTAGCCTGGGCCTCAGACTTCCCAGGGTCACCACTGCCACCTCCATCGAGTCCTGGCCCCAACACCAGGTCCACCTCCTTCGCTGGGTCGCCATCATCATCATCATCATCATCATCATCATCATCATCATCATCGCCTCGTCTTGATTTGAACACCTTGGTTGTCGTGGCAGGTTTGGTGGAAGACGGCACCAAGGCGACCTCCTCATCGTCATCATCAGAGACTTCGGCAAAGACGGCGCGCTCCAGTTTGAAGTCTGTGTCGGCCATGGCTTGGTTTCAAGTACACTCTGATGAATACACACACAAGCTTACTTGCAGACAGAGAGCAGAAGCACGCACACACGTGGCCCGGTCTGCAAGAATGCAGTCCTAGGGTAAAAATAAAGCACTATAAAAAGACTTGAATGACAGTAGACACCCAACGATCAGAGCGGAATGACTCCAACTTGCAGGCAACAACCTTCGGCAACTTTCCTTGACTACTTTGAACCAGTCTTTTAACAAGTCTTACACCTGTACTACCTACTACCACTACGTACTACTCTCTAGGTTTGCTATATTTCCTCAAACTTTTCCTCCCTTCCTCTTTCCCTCAAGTCTACTCTGGGACGTCAGCCAGTCGGTGGAAGAAGACTCTCTCTCCAAGGTGTGTGTGACCACAGCTCCCTGTGAAGCCCGCCCGTCAGGTCTTCCCTTTCCCTCTTCAGTCCAGCCCCCTACCAAGATCACTTACTGTAAGGTCACACCCATGCTGACCCTTTAAGGGGAGTCTCCACCCTCCCAAGAGCCTGGCAAGGGACACACAGACACATACCCACCCACCGACTCACTCACTTACGCAAGGGTATGAGACAAACAGCTCAAAACGATTTATGAGTCATTAAAGCGTAAACCTGATCCTGAAAATTACGATCAAAGACACGTGTTATTGGAAACATCATAGGAATTACATTAAATGAGGTAGATAGGACGTACTTGTAATTGTAGAACAACTACGTTTTAAACTTTGTGTCACAAGAGTGTTGATATTTAGTCCAACAGCAGTGAGACGTTTTTGTTTGTTTCGCTCTGTGAGCGGTGTGGAGCAGAAGCAGAGCTGTGTGATTTTGACTGGAGCGAGGGGCTGTTTTTTGTTGTTTTTTTGACGCTTGCTTTTCACTCCAGCATCACTTGGAATGGGATTTCCCTCTGTAATAAGTGGGAGTGATTACAGAATGCTTTAAGAAGGGAGAAGGGAAACTGCTGTTGCTCCACTCACACATAAAGCTTGATACTGTAGTTTTTATTTAATTTTATTTAAGTATTTTTGTTTGCAGAGAAAAAAAAAAGACCAAACTAAACTGGTCAAATATCAACCTGAGTGCAGCAATGACACTTAAAAATATATATATTATTTAATATTTTAAAAAAATGATATTTTAGGTGTTACATAATCATGCTATATATTAAGAATGATTATTATATTTATTTTACTATACTTTCAGACATGATTTATCAACATTTATCATCACATACAAATAAGAAAAACCAAAATTATGAGTTTATATCCAGTCCTTCTTTATTGACAAACTAAACAGACATAATCACTCAGCTTCACTGGCTGCTTTTACTTGGTATAGTTAATTTCTCCAAGACTAAATGTACTGCATCTGACATCTACTGTAGCAAACAAACACGTTTTCTTCAAGAGCCATTGCATATGCATGTTGTAAACTTAATTATAAACAACAATCAAAAAAACCTGGAACTGGGCACTGCAGCAAACAGATTCATAAGGTTAACATAGCTTAGATGTGTATTTGCCTTTAATTGTCCAAAGACAACAGCAAAAAAACAAAAAACAAAAAGAAAACAGAAACAGTTCAAGACCAACTAAAATATAACTACACTTTACTTGTGTTTGCAAAGGAATGAAAGGATCTGCATTAAATCTGGAGGATTATCTGCAACTATTATTCTGATATGCTTGATGAGGAAATCATCATCTGCATGACAGAAGCTTGTAAAATGGCATAAAATGAAGCTTGCTTTGCTGCATTTGAAATGAGGTCCCTTTGCATGAGAACTATTTTATAAATGTGCTCAACAAAGGATAAAAGATACATAAAAAACAAACTCTAATAATTTAAGATACTGGGAAAAAATATCAGAAATGGACAAAATCTCCACCTGTACTATAATGGTATGGGAAACCGTAATGATATTGTGCCTTGATTAAAGAGTATGTACAAATTTATGAGGCTTTTATGACAAAAAACAAGCTGTTCATTCTCCTGTGTGCTGTATGGTAACACCACTTAAGTTTGTATTATTACATATCAAGTAAGAGTTATGAAACATTGCGAATATGTTATGCAGTTCTAGCTCAGATTATTTTCAGCTCAGCTTCTACTAATTACTTTTAGTTTACTTTCTTGAAAATTATTCCATTAATGTCCTGATGTAGAACACCTGAGAAATTTAGAGCCTTACAAAGTCACAGTGTTCACACAAATCATAAAATCTCACACGTAATCTGATTGGCTCCTGTAGTTTAGAGGTGTGGCAGTTGGGAAAGGAGAGAATGTGGGTGCGGTTTAGTCTTCAGACTTGCCCTCCAGAATGTTGTCAAAAGTAAAAGGCATGAACTTGAAGCCTTGTCCAGTGTAGAATTTATTCTGAAACTCCACCCTGCATAAATGAAGTAGGAAACAAAGTCAGTGATTTACAGTTCTGAATTAAAGGTGGTTACTGTTTGTGGTTATCTCTAGCACCACATTTAAATTGAGCTGTCACTATCCAAAAGAGAGTACTTATTCAGTTTGGTTTTAAAACATGGACTTTTAGTTTGGCAACTTGTCAGGGAGTGAATTTGATTGTAGAATGCCATTCCCACAAATGCAAATAACTACACTGTGTGTAAAGAATAAGATTAAAGGTGCGTAACTTTTTTGTGTTCAAAATTTACAAAATTTAAATACTGAGCGAGTACATCATGAATCCATTTTCCAAACCGTATTTTTTGTCTTATCCTGAATCACTACGGTGCACCTATAATACGTATTTATATCCGGACTATTTTAGACTGGTTCGCGTCGTAATGCTGCAGAGTAGCCCGTACCTGCGTGACTTGTCATAGGCCCTGTCCCACATGGCACCCTAAACCCTCACGGTCTTCCGTCTGCACTTTCGTGCCATAATGCCGCTTTGACTGCCGGGCAGAAGTCCTCTGTGTAGCTCGCAGACTTGTGGGCTCAGCAGAAATGTGCATCAAGGGCGCATAGCAGCCTTAAAGGGGGTGTTCGCGAACACCCTTCTGAAAGCTAAAACGACGAATGGGACACCCTACGGTCTCATGGACTTAACGGACACGCGCACGTAGCGGCCACTGTAAGTCCACAAGACAGAAAGTGCACATGAAGTGTACCATTTTGACAGGGCCATAGACATAAACAGAGAGAAGTAGCTCCGGCTACAATGTCCTTCCGCAAGACGCATGCAGATTTGTTTATTAACCACTAGAGCGCCAAAAGTTACAAACTGCTGTCTGTAAATAGCCATTGATAAGGGGCAATCAGCTCTTGAAACTGTTTAACTGTAATTTATAAAGGCAAGCATAGTGTGTGTGTACTTACCAGTGCAATCTAAGAGCATGAAGGAAGGCAGACAGTCCTTCCATGATCAACAGAATAAATACTGTCAGTGTAGCAAAGAAGGCAAAGATAATTGACAGGGCAAAGAATCCACCAAAATTCCTAGAAGCAAGGCCCATGTGCATCACCATTGACCACAAGACCTCAGAAAGCTCTGTAAGAAAAATAAACATTTTAAGAAACACCTTGTAAACAATTACTTATATTGAGACGAAAAGCATGTCATTACATTTGTACAGGGTTCCCATTCATGGATTACTTGTTGGAATGGAATTTTATGAATGAATTCATGATTGGAGGAAGGAGTTTTCTTCTTTTACAGGGGCTTACATTACCAAAGTCTATAAAGTAGAGCTGAGCATAACCAAAACATCTTATATTAACTGTAGAAATTTCCATTTATTTCCCAGGCCCAGATATGACCAGTTTTCAGGTTTGTATTCAATACAATAAATGTGCAAGCATGCGTGTGTGTGTCTGTGCATTACTTACGGGCATGGGCCAGACTCAACGCCCAAAGTCTTAGATAAGAGGCAGTGTTTGAGATGCAGCCTAAGCAGTATTCTATTGTGTGAATGGCCTGATGCACTGCTTCATCTGCAAAATTAAACTAAAGAGGGAGAGAAAGAGAGCAATAAGAGCTGTTAAGACTTATGAAAATGCATGAATCTAATCCCACTCCCAGCTCAATCACAGCATGATTAGCAGCCCTGAATCTCACGGGCATAATAACAGAATCACAGGCCTTTCAGATAATCAGCATTATTTGGTGTGATATAAATCAGAATCGGCTCACTAGATCGTTCCCATGTAATGGTGGCGGCTAAAAATAAGAAAAATGGATGTCTACAAAATAGTGTACTGGAAAAGAACCGAACACCAACTACAGCAGACTACCAACACTGAAGCCTGCAGGAATACATAAGCCGCAGAGCAAGAGGATTATACGGGTGATGGCGCACATACACACACACACACACACACACAAATGTAAAAAATGATAGAAAACATCAACACAGAGTCGAGAAGGCTGTCTGCTCTTACCACTTCTTCCTCTGACTGCTTGAAATGTAATCAGAGACATGCACAGACAGACACAAAGGGTTAAAATAGGGTTAATGACAGAGTTAGAATCTGATGAAGAGACAGTGAAGGGAAAAACTGTTAAGTTCACAGAAAACGCAAAGTTCTAATGACCAACACATTTATTGTCAGTCACAGCAAATTACAGTGGCCCCAAAAAGTATTCAGACACTTAAGCCACACCTACAAATGCATGAATCCTTGAAATACAATATAACAAAACAAATGGCATTTATTTTAAAGAAACACATTTCAAGTATAACATATCAGAAAAAGATTTGTTAGGTTTGGAATTATAAAATAGAGTTTTAAAAAAGTTTTTTTGTCTGGACATTTTTTGTTTGTCAAAATTGGCACATAATGTGATGAACAACCACTGCTAGGACACCTTTGTGAATTAGAGGGGGACTGAATTCAAACATCCACTAAAATCATATTGATACCGTAAGTAATTGCAAAATAGCTGAGAAATTTAAGCTATTTACGAGAAAAGGTCTAGCGTCATTTGTTTGCAGATACCACTTGTTTTTTGTAAATTCATACATTTTTAAGCGCAGCTTCAGTAACCAAATACTTATGTAGGGTCACTGTATACGCCAAAATGAGAAAGAGATAAACAATCCTGGAGATTTGACTTCAGGTTCCAGTAAATTGAATTAATGGCTGACTGCGTTTTACTGACAGGCCTGTTTAGAGCAGAAAGAGGAAGATTATTTGGCACTAATGTACTGAAATGACTGCATCTCAAACCTTAAAGAGTTAGTTCACCCAAAAATAAAATTTCTGTCATTGATTACTCACCCCCTCGTGTCGTTCCAAACCTGTAAGACCTTTGTTCATCTTCGAACGCAAATTAAGATATTTTTGATGAAATCCAAGTTTTTTTTATTCCCCCTAGAAAGCAATGTCATTTAAATTCCAGAAAGGTATTAAAGGCAGTTAAAGCAGTCGACGTTACTGCAGTGGTTCAACCTTAATGTTGTGAAGTGACGAGAATAATTTCTGTGCGCAAAAAACTTTATTCAACAATTTCTTCTCTGCCCTGTCAGACTCGTACGCAGTTGATGCAGTACTTCCGTGTTTATGTCCGAGCCCCGGCTCAGTATTGGCCGGTTCCTGCGTCAGCATCACACACATGTTGTGGTTCTCATGTAAACAGAGCTTGCCAATACCGAGCCGCCGTTCTGACGTAGAACTTGGAAGCGCTGAAATGCGTTCACTGCGTCAACTGCGTATGACACTGACAGGGAAGAGAAGAAATTGTTAAATAAAGTCATTATTTTTGTTTTGTTTTTGTGCACAAAAAGTATTCTCGTTGCTTCATAACATTAAGGCTGAACCACTGCAGTCACGTTGACTATTTTAATGATGTCTTTACTACCTTTCTGGCACCTTTGAATGACAATAATTATGTTGCTTTTTATGGGGGATTAAAAAACCTTGGATTTCCACTGATGTATTTCTTCACTCCATGTTTTGTTTGTTTGATTACGTATGTTTTTGTCTAAGATGTTTATTTTTCATTGTATCTGGTGCCTGTTCGTGGGGGGTGGTTCTCTTTTGTTTGTTTCCTTTTTTTTGTGTATAGTATATTTATGTATACATTGAGATTTCATCTGTTTTATGTTTATATAAAAAACTGTTATAAATAAAATTATATATATAAAAAAAAAAAAAAACCTTGGATTTCATCAAAAATATCTTAGTTTGTGTTCTGAAGATGAACGAAGGTCTTACGGGTGTGTAACAACATGAGGGTGAGTAATCAATGACAGAATTTTCATTTTTTGGGTGAACTAACCCTTTAAAATATAGCAGGTAACAGTATAAATGGTTTATATCTGCCTCCATTTTTATTTCCAGAGAAGAGAAGCCCAATTAGTTGGGTGGGTGGGTGTTTGTTTAGTGTTTTGAGACTGGTTGCCCTGGGATACAGTGGTTGGGGGGAGAGATAGTGCTTTTAAAAGGGGCTGACCCAGTTTAGACCAGCACTGGTATGCAGATCACAGATCTAGTGAGTCACAGAATGGAATGCCCACTGCAGGCTGCTGACCCCACTGCCAACTGCAACAGTTTTTGGTACCCTGGTGTAGCATGTCACCGTGTGGGTGGTAACAAGTTACACATAGACTATTATGAAGTTCACTTGAATTACTGTTATAATAAAATGTTAGGCTATTCTCAGGATCAAAAGACATGGAGTGTAGAACAGAAAAACCAGACCCAAACAATTATCCACATAAATATGCTTGGGTCGGCAGAACAGATGTCATTCTTTGGCTATAGAAAGACTATTGTTAAGACTTCACAAACTAATGCTACATCAAAGCATCTTGGTAAAACAAAAAGGAAACAAGCATGGGTAATCTATTTAATTAGTAACACAAAAGTATTAATTCTATTTTATTCTATAGCCTAGTTAAGAGAGTGACAGACAAACAGATAAAAAAAAAAAGAGAAACGTTCCCTTACCTCAGGCTCATCTTCTAAGTTTTGGGAAAGCTGGTCATGTTGGATGATCTCAGCTTCATCCTCTGTGGGGCCGTTACCCACACGGATTCCCCCAAAGTTTTGCGTTCCCTGTGGCAAAAGTCACACTAGGTCATAGCTAAGCCATTATATATTAATCTAGCATATTGGTTTTCAGGTTATCAGGGTTCCCACGCTAGCTGACCAAGGAATTTCCATGATTTTCTCATTACATTTACATGAGTTATTCAGTAGTTTATGATAGATTTTATAGAGATCGCACTCAAAAAGACATTTTAGCTGAAGAAATACTTTAGAACTGAGCATAGTTAAAAAAATTACACTACAGCTCTAAAGATTTTTTTCCTAAAAAAAATAAAAACTTTTATTGAGCTATGATTGATCTAAAGTGACAGTGAAGACACTTTACAAAAATGTCTATTTCAAATAAATGTTCTTTTGAACTTTATATTCATCAAATAATTCTAAAACAAAAACCTGCATCACAGCTTCCACAATAAATATTAAGCAGCACAACTGTTGAATGATTTCTGAAGGATCATGTGACACTGAAGACTGGAGTAATGATGCTGAAAATTCAGCTTTACAATCACAGGAATAAATTGCATTTTAGGCCTGAAAATCACACTTATGAAACATCTGTGTGGACATTATTTTGAAGAACTTCCCTAGAGATGGAGCAATGATATTTCATGTTTACAATCTAAACACTCCACATCCCACATATGTCTCATTCTGGATACGGAAATTAAATAAATAAACCGGGCATGTAATAATCCCGAATGTGGTGTGTATGTCTCAAACAGGTCCTTACCAGGTGTTTTCTCCAGAGGTATTGCCTGCGCATTACTAGGGTCTTTACTATAAGCATACATGGTACACAGCAGATTGCTATAACAACTAGCAGACACTGAACCACCATCTACAGAGAAAGAGAGGGAGAAAAAACATCAGTTTTAAATGTCATGCCGTCTCACTTGCCACATATACTGATGAAGTCACACTCTCGGTATGTGTACCTGTCCCGTGTATAATGGTTTGTTAGTAGGATCGTTGTAGCTGAAGAGGCACATGTTGATAAAAGCTATTAGAAGACTGGGGGCATCTTTTGAGGTTGCGGCATCATATGCCAACCACTTGTAAAAAATGAGCAGGACCAGGTAGCCAAACAGACTGATCATGAAGACGATCTCAGGGATAAAACCCAGGAAGATGTTAAGAGGTTTGTTGAAGTACCTTCACACATAGACAAACAGACTTAAATTAGCATAAAATATGAATACAGATCTATTGACAGTAACAATGGACAAGTGCATACAGGTGATTGAAAAGGCTGAGAATCACTCCAAACGTCATGTGGATGACTCCCAGAATTATTGACATCTTCATCTTGAAGGAGTTTAGAAACGTCAGCTTGTTGGTGGCAATGTTCCAGATCTGTGAGAGGAGAAAGTAAAACACATATTAAAAGGACTGAGGTTAGATTATTTTTTGCTACAGAAGAGTTTAGAAATTAGGTGCTTACTGGATCGATGCCAATTGGATAGGGCCCATTAAACACGTTTGGCACAGCAGGGTTCAGCTGTAATATCCGGTTTTCTTTCAGTGTCTCAAACCTGATTGAGTTGATGGAAAATTCCATGTTAAAAATAGTCATAAATTAATAGCTATGCATGAAGATCTGATCTGAGTGATAAAACTGATTCCTTCAAACTCAAACAAGTGGCTGATTATGAAAACTAAATCAAACATAAGGTTTTTGATGGCCTCAAAATAAAAACAACAACAACAACAACAACAAAAACAGCTGAGTGAGATAAGTTTGGCTCTATGTAAAATCAAAGGGTTGGAACGAACAACTCACGTCCAGTTGTCTCCTTTTTCTCCAAACATGGGTCTGACACTCCAGCCTGAGCCAAAGACATTGAGAGATTTGGAGAAACAGTCGTTGTAGATAATCCCAGTGTATACTGAAAATAGCCCCATCAGGAGAATAATGTAACGGCCAGCGAATATCATGCTAAACATCTAGAGAGAGAAAGAACACTGATTTGTGATGGTCCAAATTGTCAAATGAATGTATAATCAACAAAAAGAGATTTTTTTTTTACCAAGTACTATCAAGGCCAGTATGGCTGATATAAATAGAGATACATGTATTATATTATTTAATAATATATATAATTAATAATTAATTTATATTTATAAATATATATTATAATTGATTAATTTTAGGC
>RJVU01053643.1:2652005-2709904 GCA_003731715.1 Anabarilius grahami | reverse complement strand
AATTATAGCCATTTGATAGCCACAATTTCGACCTAAACTGTAAATTATCAGACTTAATATTTTTATTCATTAAATAAGGATATAATCTTATAACAACCTTTAACTTAAAGGGTTAGTTCACCCAAAAATGTAATTTCTCTCATTAATTACTCACCCTCATGTCATTCCACACCTGTAAGAAGTTCATCATCAATTAAGATATTTCTGATGAAATGCGAGAGGTTTCTGATCCCCCATAGAAAGCAACGTGATTACCACATTCAAAGTCCAGAAAGGTAGTAAAGATATCGTTAAAACAGTCCATGTGACTGCAGTGGTTCAACCTTAATGCTATGAAGCGACGAGAATACTTTTTATGCGCAAAAACAAAACAAAAATAATGACTTTATTCAACAATTTCTTCTCTTCCCTGTCATTCTCCTAGGCAGTTGATGTTGTACACAGTACAACGCTTCTGTTGTTATTTTTGTTTTGTTTTTGCGCACAAAAAGCATTCTCGTCACTTAGGTTGAATCACTGTAGTCACGTGAACTATTTTAATGATGACTTTACTACCTTTCTGAACCTTGAATGACAGTAATTACCTTGCTTTCTATAGGGGATCAAAAACATCTCGGATTTCATCAAAAATCTTAATTTGTGTTCCAAAGATGAACGAAGGATTTACGGGTGTGGAACAACATGAGGGTGAGTACTTAATGAAACAATCTTCTCACTAAACCATTATAATAAATTTCACATTTAGCTTTGCCTGTGAAATAACCCATAACGAGAGCTGTCTGATTTATTCTTCAAGTCGAAGCTTTAATTTTCATGCTAAATTAACAAAATCACTAGTTAAACACAATTATGATCAATGTTTTCTATATTCAGGATCTATATATACATAAAGGCTATATGACATGAAAAATATCTGATTTGAATAAGGACAAACATTAATAATGAGACGGGTGCATAGATGGATGGGTGGATGGATACCTCATTGTCATTTTTCTGGGCAATTAATCGGCTCTCTCGCAGTACCAGATAAAGTGCAGCGCATGTCATGAGTACACCGTGACCCAGATCGCCAAACATGACCGCAAACAGGAAGGGGAAGGTGATGATGGTGTATGGAGCTGAGCACATGAGCACAAACATGGATGTAAACAATGTTGTGAAACCTACAGAAAATCTGTATGCTGATCTGAAGCACATTTTAATCACTGCAGAGGATTTTGGGAGTTGCTCTGTGACTAAAGGTTAGAGTTCAGGGTTACCTGGGTTGATCTCCCGGTAGTTGCCGATACCGTAGGCATCAACGATGTTCTGGAAGCCAGAGGTGAACTTGTTGGTTTTGTTGTAGGTGGGTGGGGTCTGTTTGGTCTGCATTCTGTTCAGGATGGAGGGAACAGTGGATCCACTTTTCTCCTGCATGAAATAGAGCGGAATTGAACACAAACAGACATGCATGAAAATTAATGCTCCAGTTTGCTTCCCAATAAACAGTGGAGTGCAGTTGTATGCATGACCACATTTATAAAAACATTTCACTCATCTTTGCAGCTCTACATTGTATTTATGTAAATTTTAATTTATCTGTGGAAACAGTGTCACTCAGATTCTGCATATCGCGAACTGAACTTGAGTATTAGGTGAAGTCTACCGCATGTAAGTGTGTGTGGAGGCAATGTGTAAGACAGCTGATATTAATAGCTGCTAGTTAAATAAGGCATGAGGAAGAATGCCATGTGTAAGGAAAGGCTTTGAAATAGCACGCATGCACAATCCCTCACATTTCAACACACTGCCTACATGGACTTAACACTATTACACTTCTAGTTTAGGTTCAGATGGAAGCTACATTTTTGTTACCAAACAATGGTTTGCATGGATTTACAAATTAGTCCTTCGTTAGCTGCAAGAAACCATCTGTAGGTTGCTG
The DNA here is from genome assembly GCA_003731715.1 of Anabarilius grahami. Taxonomy (NCBI): domain Eukaryota; kingdom Metazoa; phylum Chordata; class Actinopteri; order Cypriniformes; family Xenocyprididae; genus Anabarilius; species Anabarilius grahami. The sequence continues at coordinate 2,707,980 of RJVU01053643.1, read as the reverse complement.
CCACTATGTATAACCTATTTTAACCCTATAAAGACAGAAGCAGACAGAAGAACAGAAGGTGAATTTGTGTGAGCAGTTAATCCTCTTACGATGTGACTATTACGAGGATACCATTCCAATGACCTCTGACCCTTACACTACAACCTCTCACCGCAGGGATTACAGACATTACACCCACTCCGCCCTCACAGTCCTGCTGTAAGGCGTGAGAATCTCAACCTCACAGAGGCATCCTTAACTCGCACACACCTTCTGCTGTGAGTAAGCTATGAGAATCTAGAATCTATCGCTCAAGTGATCTTCAGCACATCATCCTGAGACCAACCAATTCACTGTAGGTCATGCATACCATGCATATTCAAGTGCTTTTTTGCCTGTTTACACAAACTGTATAATAAATCATAGTTTGGTTCATGTAGGTTTAGTGGAAGTTCAGATTTCAGATTCAGTTCAGATAGTGCTGACAAAATCCTTCTGACTCGATATCTATTAAATGAAAGCACTTTATACTAGTACGCATTTAAAAGACGATATAAACAGTCTTTTAAATGCATATTTTAACTTTTTAATGACAAAGAAGTATTTTCCAATTAAAGGCACAATGTCATTTTCTACCGCTGGAGGTCGGCTATTCAAAACAAAGGCGTAGCTTGATGATGCCGAGATTGTGCGCGGAATCAAGGGAGATCTCGTCTTCACCTCACAGCCGGTAGAAAAGAATCTGATGGGACTCGGGCAGAAATCATGTTCATGGATGATATTATTAATGTTACTGTGGTATGAAGCAGAGCAGGGACGAATGGTGTCGGAGCTGAATGAGGCCACTGGAGCAATTGCTAATGAGAGACGAGCGCGACACACATCTCAAGAGCAGCAAAACTTTTATTATTCCACAGTCGCCGCTTCTGCTTCTTCCGGTCAAGCGTATGTGGGGTAACGCAGCTCTGTTTATCAAATGATGTTATAACGTTACTCTGTGTGTTTGCTCGGCGGCTGCTGTGAGACACTTGTTGTACACTGCAGTAAGCTAGATCGATATTAGAATATCATGTTAATATAATCAATAATACAAGATTCACACAATAAGACTAAACGTGTTGAGCTACTGTATATAACAATGATTCGATTTCAGTCTATAAATGTATCCAAACAGTTGTTCCCTCATCTATTAAAACATATCATATATTAAAGCGTCTCTGGTGTTTCCATGGTTTCTACAAAATAAAACCGGAAATCGAGGGTATGATGTCATTGATAGGCGACGCACAGACATGGTCCGTGTCTTGGTTAAAATTGCTTATTTCTCTGGATTTAAACATTCTTGGAAACATCTGGGATAATGTAAGTACACAAGTCAACAAGATATATAACGCTGTTCTTACATATTGTGCTTTTAATTTCATGAAAACCAGAAAAATTCTTTATAATTTATATAATTTTTTTTTTTTTATGAAAACTATTTTATTATTTACTATTTACTACTGCTATAAAAAAAAAAAATTATCTCTTTCTTTTGCATTTGTAACACTAAAAAAACTCATCCATCATTTTATCCATTTCTACACCAGAGCAGAGCAGAAGTGATGGACAGAGTCCATTTGTGGCACTGTGAGAGGAGGATCAGGTTTCAGCTGCTCTTGACCACAGGAAAATTCAAACTTTGATCTGAGGGGTCTCATGACTCAATGTAAAAGCATCTGAGCATTCCGTCCTAACACTCAGTCCCCCGTGTGCATGTGTCTGTGTTCAGGGATAATAGAAGCTAAAGTCATGTTTACAAAGTGTGAGTCATTGAATGTGATGATAAGAACAAATAGGTTACTCCTTAGAGACAACACGTGTGTGATGATAATATATGTGATCTTAACATACCAATGTTAAATGTACTAAATACAGCTCCAGTGTAATACATCTTACATCAGGGTATCTGCAGAGTTTTTAAAATCAAATATAAGACTTTAAGACCTGCACAAATAAAATTAATACTGTATGCCCATTGCCCATACAGAACAAACCCATACAATCTCAAAATAAATCATGTATCTCAGATTATTTTACTTAATAACAAGTGCAAAACAGGGTAAATTAGTATCGAAATTAGTTTATATATTAATATATCAATACATACATTAGAGGTCAATCGATATTGAAGTTTGCTGATACGATAATATGCTTAAAGAAAAGCAATAAACAGATTATTGTGCTGATACTAGTAAAATATATACACTGAATCCGTTAATGTTCTAAGTGTTTCCTTCCTGTGACAGAGTGGCTCAGAGAGCTGCTGGCTACTGTTAAATAAATAAGGGCCTATCGCTTCAATATGTCCCACAACAATATTCACAGGATATGTGTCAACAATAACCCATCAAGCCATATCTTGGGGTCTATAAAACATCCATAAACTACAACAATAAGCCTACTGTATATTATTCCTCAAATTAGCCTAAATACGCCTTTCATATTACTTACAGAGCCCTTATAGTATATAATATATAATTATATTATAGAGTTCAAATGGCAATGACACAGCTCAATTGTAACAATTATGATGCTGATTTGAGATCAGATATCATACTAAAATGATACTGAATGTCTTACTGTAAAGGGAATTCAATTAATTTATCAGGCCCCTGAATCAGTGATGTGCTCATTACAGAGTAAATGTAATTATATTGAGGGAAAGTTAAGTTGCGATTTGATTTGCTAGATTCGGTTATACAGGGTAACAGCCTGAAGAGTAAGATGCCAACCTCCTCTGGCTAAAGATCTCAGGATGTTTATAAAAACATCGAACAATGTGTGAGTGTGTGTCCTCACCGTGCCTCGACGGAGCGCAAACTGAATGGAGTCTAGATCTGACACAGGGCACCAGATCTCAGCAATCAGACACTTCTGAGTGACATCGATGTTGCAGAGGTTCAGAGTGTGATAAATGGCTTTCATCTTCCGGACTTTGATGAACCACACTCGGACAGTTTTGGCAGCCGCCTGTAAAACACGCTGCCTGTGATCCTCTGTCTGATTCAGCACCTGGAACACAAAGCACAGAGGAAGAGCAGGGGTCAAAACAGGAAATGTGAGATCACTGGACCTCTGTCCAATGTGAGATCACTGGACAGAGGTGATTTGATCACAATTAGAGCTGAAAGAGCAGTGGTTGAAACCTGAATCTCTTTCAGACATCTGATGCAGTGTATCCCATTAATTAAATGCCCTGGACCAGCCTAGAGGGACAGAGGTCCAACACCCATAGTCTGAAAAAATCCTATTGGAAACACTATGATGTATTTAAGAGATATTGCAAGACAGCAATGTTTAGTATCCTATAAATGTTTGTATAGCTCGCCTGTAAAAAAATAAATAAAAATAAATAATAATAATTCGTGAATATATATTAAGTCAGGCAAAGTACACACAGTAACTGTTCTCCATTCAGTATGAATCAGGCATAACGAGAAAATTATACAGGGTTCAGTGAGGCAGTCAGTTCAGTAATGACTCCGGGACTGTCCCAATACCCACACATGTGGCATGTGTGTATGTGACAGGAAGTATGTCTGCAAGACCATCCCAGGTCTCAAATTGCTAGAGCTCAGTGCCCTCGATGCTCACTAAATCCACACTCTCTCTAATACAACTTTGGAGCAGTATTTTAAGCTAAGCATATCCCATCATTCATCATGTTCAGGAACTCACAAGACTAAATATTGTGAGATGCTGAGAAAAAGGTAGTACATTTAATTTGTTACTAAAATGTGAAGTGTTGCACTTGTATTGTTGCAAACATCAGTGTGTATTTCGTAAAAAGCATTTGCAACAGCTTTTTATCACTGTGACGAGCAGGGCGGGCGAGAGCGACAGTGAAGGACGAGAGAAGTCCAGGTCTGGTCCTCTCTCGTCCTTCACTGTCGTCGCTCCCCTTTAATGCTACCGGAGCTCCTCCGTAAGAGATTCGAGACCGGTGCAACGCGCAGCTGATGCTCTTTAACACTTGCGTCACCGGCCTCGCGCCGTTCCCTCATGGCTCTCGCCCGCCCTGCTCGTCACAATCACTTAATTAGAAGCACCACAATTAATAAAGTGTGCCTTCTGTTACACAGAATCTACTGAACAGACATTTAGATATATATTTTAAAGTGCAAAGTATAAAAAAGAAAAAGAAAAGGTGTGCACATCCAAAACCCCAATTGGGCTCAGGTCCAAAACAATAAATGAAAAAAGAAAATAATGTTTGCACACTAAAATTGCAGCTAAAATTGCATTTGCCAAAAAGTGCAGCAGTATTGTACACTGTTTTAGGCACTCCTTAATTGCTGTAATTTTCCCATACGAGATTCAACATCTATCATCTCCAAAGTGTCATTGTTGTCAAAAAAGTATTGTCTTTTAGCAGGTTCCAACAATACTTCACTAAACTCAAGTGTCTTACTTCAAGAGAAAAGTTCTTCATCTGCCATGATGGAAAAGAAGTGGCACAGCCAAAAAATGTGTGACCTTGGACCACAAAACCAGTCATAAGGGTCAATTTTTCAAAATTGAGATTTATACTTCATCTGAAAGCTTTCCACTGATGTATGGTTTGTTAGGATAGGACAATATTTGGCCGAGATACAACTATTTGAAAATCTGGAATCTGAGGGTGCAAAAAAAAATAAATAAATAAAAATATTGAAAAAATTGCCTTTAAAGTTGTCCAAATAAAGTCCTCAGCAATGCATTTCCAGTCACAAAAATTAATTTTTGATATATTTATTGTTTGGAAATTTACAAAAAAAATCTTCATGGAACATGATCTTTACTTAATATCCTAATGATTTCTGGCATAAAAGAAAAATCGATAATTTTGACCCATACAATGTATTGTTGGCTATTGCTACAAATATACCCGTGTGACTTATGACTGGTTTTGTGGTCCAGGGTCACAATATCAAAAAAGGTGTGCACATCCAAAACCTAATTGGTGCAGGACAACAAAATAACAATGAATAAACAAAGAAAAATAATATCCACACAAATTGTTTCGCCAAAACATGTGCGATCTTCACTCCCACTTAAACACTTTGGCCAAATACAGGAAAGACGTCAAGTGGTCTAGTGCAAATAATGCAAGTGTGGGTATTGGGACAGGCCCTGAATTGAATCTGATTCAAACTGTTCGCACGCTCATGATCTTGTGAAACGTTTTGAATGACCATATCAAAAGAGTTATTTGTTTGCCAATCGAACATCACCTCAAGCTGTGTTCAATGTTGCATGGAACAAGAAACATTGAAGTAATTAACCACTGCCACCTCACTAGCCTCAATAGTTACAAGTGTAATTCACAGCTATTGCAAGAATAGAGAATATAAGTTTGACATTAGTTATTTGTCCATACAGAAAGTATGCAAGCCACTCCTGTTTGTTGTTGTATGAACAGACACACCTGCTGTTGTTTATGAATCCCAAACTGTTGTTTGAAAATAGCCTATTTATCTTCTATTTAGGTAAACAGAATTTCTCAATCATTCAGGAGTGGCCAGGGAAATGTGCCAGCATCTGGTCAGCATGTTAGACAGATAGAGTGGCAACATTAACGTCCAAATGTGCATTCTCACTCACTTGGGTGGGACATACGCAGTCGCCCACTCTGAAATCAGACACACTCACCCACACTAGAATAACCCACATACTTGCCCATGCTGGAAACATATGGAGACTCACCCACACTGACAAATAAGACAAACTCGCTCACTCTGGGATTTATGTAATCCTCAATAATGTGCTGAGAAGACCTTCTGTCTTGCTCAAACAGTAACACAAACAAGACGTGCATCAGACTAAAGGATACCCAATTTTCTCTAAAGCTGGGAGAAGAGCACATGGACATTAACGATTCATGCCTGACAGACACACACAAGCATAGTGACCATTCTCTCTCACCAAAGGGACAAACAGGCCCGCTAATAGCTCGAAGTGAGTCAGTGACATGGAACTCGAGTGTGCGCGCCGTCCCAGCCCTGTCAGCACTCTTGTGCTTGGATGTGTTCCTTCATTTCTTTTGAATAGTCAGAGCGCAAATGGATATGTATGTGGGTTTTCAGAGGGTGTGGGATGAGAGCGAATCAGCAAATAAGTGTGGCAAACATGAAGAACAAACTCCCTTATTATGTGGGTATGCACAGACAGGAACGCGCACTATGAGACAGCCGCTGTGAAAGGCACCTTAAAGGTTGTGATGTGATGACAATTTGAGTTTTTTTACCCAAATCAGATTTTTGTTGATCGATTTCTATGTTGTCATGTTTTAGGGGTAGCTCAGCCTACAGATAAACCCAAAAACTTTCTTCACATAGCTGTGTATCAGGTTAGACGCCGAACAATCGGTATGTTGTTAAACAACAGTACAATCCACTGAGCGCACTCTACTTGTAGATTTTTTGTTTAATGTAGTATATCGCTTTCAGTGAGTGTTAAAAAATTACATGATGCTACAAACTCGTACGTGCCACTGTGCAGATACTGAAAAAAAAAAATCTAACGTGAGAAGCAAGTGGCAGTGATAAACTCCCCTGCCATGTGCTGAAGGTCCAAACTGTGTGGGCATCTGTGTGGGTGGGAAGGTATGGGTACTATGTAAATGTGCGAGGACACACTCACTCAAAGTTTTCCTTCCCAAATAAGGCAGAGGTTTGAGAGATTCCCTCAAAGACCCAGAGCTGTAACACCATCCAGCAGTCCACCATTAAACCTAGTAGTAGCCCCTAATGACTCACTGAGGGAGATTCCCTCTGCCATATGGATCGACAGAGTGTGTGTGCTGATGCAGCCAGTGGATAATTCAGTCAAATTAATCTGTGAATTTATATAAATCTCTTAATTTAATCTCAGCTCAGGATAGAGAATAAAAAAAAAGAGGAAATTAAAGAAAAAGACAAACACAGTTGTGCAGAGTTTTGAGACTGAAAGTCAAATTCAGATGTTATTCAAAGTTATGCACAGACCTCCAGGGGGCACCACAGCATATTAGGGAAGGCAAAAAGAATGATCAAATCAGCAAGTAAAAAATGTTAATAAATATGCATTAATTAAAATACACAGTGTAAACTGAATTGTCAAATAGATAATATGTTTCTTGCTGATGTGCACAGTTCAAAGAAAACATATAATGTGACTCGCTTTTAATGATCCTTGTGGAAAATGTATCTAGGATGCCTAACATTTTTGTTCCTCCAGAACTTCATGAGCTGACACATATGTGGGATGTTCCTCACAATAAGCCACCAAAACAAAAATTATGCCGTCTCTTCATGTGATCTGCGCTAACCGTTACTAATATACAAGGAAAAAAACAGCTAAATAATGTCATTGACATGGGAACAAAACTAGAACAAGTTAAGTTGTATAAAAGCATGGCCAAATGCATAAATGTAGAATTCTACTGTATTTTGGTAAAATTTTTAATAAAAATTAAATAAAATATTGACATTTCCTTGTAATTTAGTGTTTATTTATTTTACTTGTAATAAAATCTGCCCTTCTCTAATCTAATCTGTGTCAGTACAGCACTGGGTTTCTAAACACACTCTCATCTCATGTAATCTAATTATGACACTCAGCTGCAGTTTATGAAGCAAATTACATCAACTGATGTACTGTCAATTCTTATTCAGTCATATCATATCACTTAAATAATAACATGCATTCATAAGTTTATTGGCACTGGAAACATGTTTGAATCCCTCTTTAAACATCTATGCCATGTTTTCCTAACTCATTTTATAATCCCTGACTTAAAAGGATTAGCTCACTTTAAAATTAAAATTACCCCAAGCCATCCTAGGTATATATGACTTTCTTCTTTCTGATGAACACAATTGGAGTAATATTAATAAATAGAAAAATATCCATATTTAACAAGATATAAAGTAAAATATCTCACTTCCGCCAGACCGCCTTCCGTATTCAACTTAGGAAGAAAGCGTAACTGATGTTGCATAGAAAGGTACTAAAGGCGTATTTAAAACAGTTCATGTGACTACAGTGGTTCAACCTTAAAGGGGACCTATTATGCAAAATTCACTTTTGCATGGTGTTTGAAAATAAATGTGTGTTGGCAGTGTGTGTACACAACCACCCTATAGTGATAAAAATCCACTCACTCCTTTTTTTAAATCCCCATAAATCATAAGCAGTGTCTCAGAACAAGCTGTTTCCAGATCCCTGGCAGTGTGACGTCACAAAAGCCACAGGCCCCGCCCACGAATGTTGACAGACACTGACGTTTGAACACAGAACCGCCCTGAGCGCGTTCACAGCGAGTCCGCCATTGCTGCACTGACGAGAATGTCTCCCAAGCGTTTTAGGTGTTCTGTAGCTGGATGGATTAATCCACATAGCTCTCTCCATTTACTCCCTAAAATCTTCCAGAAAAATGCTCCCTCAGTTCTTCCGAAATTCGTTTATGTCTGCGCGAATCATTTCACACCGGACTGCTTAGTGAACGAATATCAATGCAAAGGGACAATACAAAACAGAGGTTGTGCTAAAAATGTGTTATTCAAGGATAGATCAGTAAACTGTTCGTGATCCAGCTTACAGTCTCCAGAGTGATACTGGATACGGAAGTAATGAAGGTGAGGGCACTTTATTACAGTTCATCGGCGTTTATTTACGGATATAAAATGTACCAGTTTATTAAGCACCACCTGAAAGGCATAAGGTCTTATTTGTTTACTGTTAGTTGAAACAAGTGTTTGTGTTCTTCACTATGTATGTTGACATTGACATATGTTGAGTTTATGGATAATATTTTAGTGCACTTGCACTGTTTTTTTTATTAAGCTCTTACAGTGATTTTCTAGAGGGAAAACGGACGCTTCATCTTTTGTGTTAAGTACAATAAACGTCATAAACTCATCTGTATAGTTTTGGCCATCATTCGGAAGGTACAACAGGCTTGTAGTAATATAGTGGATAAAAACAAGAAGGCAATTTAAGTTATAACCGTAATTGAACTAAACTATACCTGTTCTTTCTCCATGCAGCATATATTCACAGTTTCTGACATTATAGTGCGTCCTGACTGACTCCTGACAGGGGAGAACGACCTCTTGAAGCTCCGCCCTCTTAGGCCAAGCACAGCAGCTCATTTGCATTTAAAGGACCACACTGAAACGGCGCATTTTTGCTCAACCACTAAAAGTGACAATTTTAACATGCTATAAAAAATTATCTGTGGGGTATTTTGAGCTAAAACTTCACATACACACTCTGGGGACATCAGAGACTTATTTCACATCTTGTAAAATGGGGCATAATAGGTCCCCTTTAATATTATGAAATGACAAGAATACTTTTTGTGCGCCAAAAAAACAAAATAACGGCTTTATTCAACAATATCTACTGATGGACGATTTCAAAACACTGCTTCACGAAGTTTCGAAGCTTTACGAATCTTTTGTTTCGAATCAGTGGTTCAGAGCGTGAATCAAACTACTTAGTCTCGTCTTTTTTATCAACAATATTGCATGTTGATATAGTCACAGTTGTCATTTAATGGCCTCATTATCGTCTTGTCTTAGTCAGGGGAAAAAACTTAATTGACGAAAAATTTTTGTCATAGATTTTGCTAACGAAATTAACACTACTTTGGTCAGACCACAAACAGGTGGTCTTGCCATTGTGCTGGTGCTTATATCATTACTATAGCAACCAACACAGATACACCAGGTATTGACAATACTGCCTGAAAGAGTAGATCAGATTTCATCATTTGCAAAATGGCAGTGCAAACAGTCAGTCCTGGAGGACTTGAAAACTAAATCAGTCTATGGACAGAGTGAACAAAGCAACAGAGACAACAATCCTAACAGCACTAGACCAGGTCTGGAATCCAGATTAATCTCTGGATCAAGACTGAACCCTGATCAGTCTTTCACCTCATACAAGAAAAAAACTTAAGAAAAAAGATTGTCTACATCCACTTATTTTATTTTAGAGAATGTGTGTGCGTGTGTGTGTGTGTCTGTCCTCATGTCTTACCATCTGGAGATCATCAATTCGAGAGTTGACTCCAGCTGCCATTTCTTTCCTCTCTTGTGGGGTCTCAGGACAGGGATATAGAGATGCCCGAAACCTAAAACAAATATATTACATTTATAGTAATTTATTTATATTTATTACACATAATAAAAGACTGCTTTAGATCTTAATTGTGATTGTGCAGAGTACAGATAATACAAGTAAGTAACACATAAGGCAATATATATGAACATGGAATATTTTGATTATATGACTAGTCAGGTACATATACCATTTAAAAGTTTGGAGTTATTAAGATTTTTTTTTCATCAAAAGGTACAATAAAAAAATTATAATGTTACAAAATAATTCTATTTTAAATATATGTTGTTCTTTTGAACTTTCTATTAATCAAAGAACCCTGAATAAGCAGAACTGTTTGATAATAATAATAAATGTTTCTTGAGCAGCAAATCAGCATATTAAAATGATTTTTAAAAGATCATGTGACACTAAAGACTGGAGTCATGATGCTGAAAATTCAACGTTGCCATCACAAGATTAAATTACATTTAAAATATAATAAAATAGAAAACTTGTATTTTAAATTGTAATAACATTTCACAATATTACTGTTTTACTGTATTTTTAATTAAATAAATGCAGCCTTGGTGAGCATAAGAACCTTTATCAACCCCAAACTTTTGAAGAGTAGAGTATGGAACAAGTCTGCAAAAATGAAGAACAACCTCATGTTTTCAAAATCTCATGTAAATACTTTTTTAATTTCGGTCACTCTGTATTGTGACTTCTTATTGGCAGTGATGCTCTCATACCCTTCGCAAATCTTTTTGACTCTGTTCTTCAGCTGGTCTCCCTGGAAGAAAATGATGAAAACTGACTTGTGCACGTGGTCTCCCTGAAAAAAAAAAAAAAAAAGGGGGAAAAAGATAAAGTTCCCATTAAATATGGAGTTTACTTAACTAATAATCCATAATGAATATTACGTAGACAAATGATGAAATTTTTAGCTTGCAAAGTTACCTAAAAGCTATTTATTTTTCTCTCTCACAGGGCAAACTTACTGTGGCAGGGTCCTCAAGTGGCTCCTCAATGTCTGCCTGCCGCAGAAAGACGTTTCCACGGCAAACTCTCCACAGCATCCTCTCGAAGGTGGGAATCCTCTCTCTGCCTATCACCCCTGCAACAAACCTACAACCAGTGTCAAAGGTGAGTGAATTATATCAGTATCCTCCAACGGCAGACATCTGGATAATGAAACTGAAATTCAAAAATACCAAACCTTTGCTGTACTTTAAAAGGTTTAATATGAATCCTTATTTTGAAAATTTGTTGATATGAAATTATTGGTTGCACCAATAATGATTAATCTTAAATCTGGATTAAAACAAGTTTTATTTAATAATACTGTAACTTTAAACCAAGATTGAAATCTTAGCTAGAGATTAAATGTAAACTTAAACAGAATTAAGTGCAATAAGCCATGAAAAATATCTTAATGTGTCACTCGCACTGTCAAACACACCTGAAGTGCGTGCACAGAAAGCAGACTCTCAAACAGCATGCAATTTAGTTCTCCTTAGTGGGGCACTGCATTAGAACGGTCAGATATACACAGAAGTATTTCAAAATATCTGATTTGACATGTATTCACGTAAACACAGTCGGTTATGTCTTAATTGAATGTAAACAGTTGGGGAAAATCTGATGTGTAACATTATATTAGATCCATGCATTAGGTCTTGATATAATAAACCTGCTGCTGTCTATCATTAATGTTAATCAAGCAACAAAAAAGAGGGAGTCACTCACTGCTCTTGACTAAATAACTTTTGTAGATTTAATAATAATCAATGTATTTGTAATTAAAACACTAAAGACTATGCAGTGGTTATTTTTACATTTGATTATTCAATTTCAGTATTATTTCTGTGATAGAAATATTTTATGTCAACATGAAATGTACAGAAAATGCAGACTAAGGATGCTCAGATCAAAATCCAGTCATATGATTAGCTTAGATCATAACAAACCAATCACCAGAACAAATCACAGTGAAGAAGACATTGATTTTTACTCAACTGTAAGACCTAAATGTGCATGATTCTTTCTATTCATTGCGACTCACTTGGTTGTTTTGACCAGTGATCTCCCGGCCGTAAATAAAACTTCATTTCTACAAAGAGCATCTGGAAGTCATGTCAGGTATATGCTGCGCAGCTAAGAAATAGAAGATCCTATGCTCAAAAGACAACAAAAGTAACAGCTAAAGTGTGATTGAGGTAGTGAGGAACAGAAGTACTAAACATTCTACACTCAAAAGACAACAAAAGTAACAGCTAAAGTGTGATTGAGGTAGAGATAGTAGCTTCTTGATGGGACGCCGTCACCATACTTCAGGGAAGTATTGTATTGTATTGTAAGTATTCAGGAATTCAGGGAATTACCTCGAGATACTGTAGTATTATATTAACAAATAGGAGTTGTTTAAATTGTCAGTGGTGAAGTCAGATTTGTATTGAGAATTTCCATGACATTTCTTACCTGAATGTTTCTGTTAAATAGATGTAAAATAAAAAAGTAAAGCACTGTTAATTTAATTTGTTTCTTTCTTATATTGTATTTGATCTACTGTTTGTTATTTGCATCTTTGTTCTTATTTTTAACTCATTCCAAGACAGTTTTTTTTATTTTTTTTATTTGCCACCCACTGAAAGCATTTTTGATCATTTTTACAAAAATTTCATGGCCTGCAGAATTTTTTGCTGTATGAATATCTAAACATGCATTTTCTCAGAAATAATTATTTCTTCTGATACATTAAATGTTCAGATATTCATTCATTATTGTCTGCTTAAAAAAAAAGCAGAGTAAAGTAGGGCTGCACAATATATCGCAATTTAATCGCAAATTTTATTGCACGCGATTTGGAAAAGGCTGTGATTATTTTATGCGCAGCTTGTCAGAGCTGTATTGCTCTGTGATCAGTAGTAAATGCTTCTCCATCTGAAAGCCAGAGGGCACTCTTGCGCAGAAACTCCACAAATGCCCTGCTGCAGAAGTAGATAACATTCATTCCAAGAAATCCCTACTAACATCATACTAATGCTGTAGCTGAATAAACAGAAGATTGAAATGCTTTGATTGATTAAACATGACTAATAAACACACGACTGCCTTATTCTGTGTAAGAAGCCACATCATCTCACAGAAGGAGGCTCAGCTGTCGTTATGAAGTGAGTTTGGAGTAAAAACATGTTATTAAATGTTGTCTTTTGTTGGACAAGATGTTAATAAATGCTTCTCATGTCTGGAAAGATGTTTGATGCGTGTTGCTTTTTTCAAATGTACATTATAAGTGACTCAAACTCACAGTGCTTTCAGATGGATTAGCATTTGGAGCCATTTTTCATTGACAAGCTGCGCATAAAAAAAATTTGATTTCATAATCGCACTAAGAATCGTGATTTTAATGTTATTTTTCGCATCGTGCGATAAATCGCGCAGCCCTAATTCAAAGCTTTTCTAGCTTCATCCATTCTTTTTTATCAACACTCGAATATTTTAGTTCCATAAAAAAAAAAACCCCAAAAAACAACATTTTGACCAGAAAGCTGAGAAAAAGTGTGTTTTTGTCAAAGACTACAACATGTGCATAAGCAATGCTTCTTTCTGCTTCTTCTTCACCTGTGTTTTGATCTGGAGATTATGTACTCTTTCAGAAGATGCATAATGGTGCCCCCCCACCGTATAACAGTGAAAACACATATTGCCAGAAAATTGCATCAATGGTGGGGATGGATTTAATAACAAAGATAAAATAACAAAAATAACTATATTGTGATTATTAATATAGTACTTATTATAAATAAAAGAACTGGAGGAAAAGATGCATTGTGATGCAGTGAGAATCATTTTATAATTGAATCGTTACCCTGTGAATAGAAATCAAATTCAATCTTGAGGCTCACTTGAGATCACAGCAATAACAAACCACAACGATCCAATCAATTTCCCATGGACAAAATCAAGTCCCACCCTACATTTTTTCTTGCTGTCGAGAAGCCATTTCACTTGGATATACAATCATAATGGGGAAAAAAGACTATTGCAACTTTCGCTTCATGGTGACTCTAAACTCTCCTCATGGTGCTTTCCTTTCATTCAGTGCTCTGAATGGAACAAATATGTTTCATGTTACGCATTAAAGGCATACCAGCATCACTGATCACAGATCAATGACAAACCCGCTGGCATTGGCAGCAGTTACATAAGAATGTGTGTTAAATCTCTCTTTATTACTTCAATCTCACTAGCATAAACCTATTAAAAAGCAACCTCCCTTATTGTACTATAATTTTTACAGCTCAATCCAGAACCATACGACCATATGACTACCACTGAAACATTTGATGCATTTACTATCCAAACACCCTTAAACGTAAAGCCGTTCAAAAGACTTCTGCATTTAGAGCTATGACAAAGACAAAATATGCAGGCAAATCAGAAAAATCACAAACTAGGCAATCCCCATTATGTTTCATCCAATCATATGCACACATATATAAACAATTTCTAGAGTTCAAGCAGTTACAGTGAACTCTTATCTTTAAGGGATGCAACTTATGAGGTAAAATGATGTAGAAATACACTGAAAGCATTTCTGAAGGAGTTCAGGCTACAGTGTAATATCTTGAACAACAAACATCTGTGTTTCAGCTGTCCATTTAACATAGCTCAATAAGACACAGATCAAAACCCAATGACATACTCACCCAAGCCTCAGAGGAGCGGGGCGTCCAACCTCGTTCGGCTCCAGTAGAGTTGACGACTCTTCCAAAAGTGAAGGATCTTCCATCTAACAAATCGAGAAAGAGAACAATTCATTAATTTATTCATCTCTTCCTGTAAAAATTATCTTATTAACACTAGAATTATCATTCTAGTGTTGTTTCAGGAAATTGATTTCTAATTAAGGGCCCTTTTTTATGAGATTTATGATGTATCAAGCTGTTGTAGTTAACAAAGGGTTAGTTCATCCAAAAAATGAAATTATTATCATTAATTGCTCACCCTCATGCCGTTCCACACCCGTAAGACCTTCATTCATCTTTGGAACACAATTTAAGATATTTTTGATGAAATCCAAGAGTTTTTTTTTTATCCCCCATAAAAAGCAATGTAATCACCACATTCAAGGTCCAAAAAGGTTGTAAAGACATTGTTAAAATAGTCAACGTAACTACAGTAATTCAACCTTAACGTTATGAAGTGACAAGAATACTTTTTGTGTGCAAAAAAAAACAAACAAAACAACAAACAATTTCTTCTCTTCCATGTCAGTCTCCTACGCTGTTGACGTAGTGAACGCAGTGCAGGCTTCCGGGTTCTATGTCAAAACAGTGGCTCATTATTGGCCGACTCCTGCGTCAGCATCACACGCATGTGTTGTGCTGCTCATGTGAACAGCGTCGACCAATACTGAGCCGGCATTGTGACATAGAACACGTAAGCGCTGCACTGTGTGTATAACGTAGTCAACCACTGTAGTCACATGGACTATTTTAACAATGTCTTTACTACCTTTCTGGGCCTTGAAAGGTGCAATGATTGGTGCTTCAGAAACCTCTCGGATTTCATCAAAAATGTTTTCAATAATTTGTGAAGATGAACAGGTTTGGAACGACATGAGGGTGAGTACTTAATGAGAGAAATTTCATTTTTTGGGGGTGAACTAACTCTTTAATATTGTTAGATGCTGCAATTACATTAACAGGCAAAGTACTTATTTCATATTATATGTAAAGAACAAATTTCTGTGGCCTTATGTCATCTTAATTTTTCAAATAAATAAAAAAAATAAAGATTTCAGAGCCAATCTTATCATTTAATAATACTCATTCAGCTGACATCTTTATCCAAAGTGACGTACAATGACTAGAGGTGGCATGCCTAACTCAAGGGCACAGGGATGGTAGCACATGAACTAGTCCTTCTAGGGTTTGAAATGTTTTTTTTTTTTAGATGTTTAACCACTTAGCCACACCATCCTCACACCACCCACCACCAGTCTGAGAACCCAAGTTTGTGTAAGAGTAAAGTGAATGATTAAAAGACAACTTAACTGCGTGCTCTCAAATGATCTTTTACAACTTGTAAAAGAAATTTATCACAATAACATGTTAAAGTTCAGATCAGTGTTCAGGAAGCACAGAAATGCATGATCAAAGATCTCTGAAAGGTAGAAAAGAAACACCCTGGTAGGAGCTATTTATCACGGGCACAAAAGGTGTTTTTTTTTTGACATTTTCAAGAAACTTGTGAATAGGGAGTCGAACACCTTGCAGAACTGGTCTTGGGAAGGGCAGTTTGACATCATCATCAGCGGCTGAGATGTGGCCAGGAATTCAGAGAATGGCCTTTCAATCTGTCAGACATGCATCTGCCTTTGTCAGTGTGAACATTATCACAGACATAGGGAAAAACATGTTTTGGTTCCTCTGTTTGTATTATTGTGCTTCTTTATTTGACTACTGAATGGTGATGATTATTCAGATCATGTTTGGTATTTAAATACAACCATTTCTGAGTAAAGGCCATTTTACACGGTAAAGGGGAACAGTAAGTTCCCAGTTCATTTTAAATGGAAAAGAAGTGGTTGAACAAAAGTTGTCAAGGACAACAGCACCACTGCAAGCTTGAGCATAAAAAAAAAAAGATAACCAACTGCTAGCAATGCCATCTTTTTACAGCTGTAGCATGCCATTGACACATCAGAGGTGATTTTATTCATAACTAATTAAATATTATTTAGCTTTTATTTGGTCATAGAACAACAGGATAAGTTTATGACAGTATTTTATGGCTTTATTAGCCATTACTTGCATGAAACACAGAACACAATATTACAGTAATCGCCACATTGAGTTGCAGCATAGTTTTGCTTGAGCTGAAGCAGTAACAAATTGTGGTTGCACTGACATGTTTCACACCGCCTCTTGAGTGTGTGGAAAACGCCTCTGCACAAGAGAGACTGCAAGATCACAAGCAAAGCTCCCCGCCTGACACATACCGTGTAAAATGCCTCTAAGACCACAGGAAACTCTACAGGCAAAATGTTTTGTAAGAGATGAGATATTGCAGACCTCATCAAAGAACTGCTGTGTTCGTCTGAGGATGTGCTTGAGCTCAGTTAGCTCCAGGAAGTTCTTCTTCAGGGCTTCTTGGTTGGTGTTGATCTCCTTCAGCTCATTCTCCAGCTTTTCAAAAGTGGCCTACAAAAGGTCAAAAGGATACATGTTGTTTGCTCACACATATTAGCTCTCCTGTTCCAAAACCAAATTAGCTAATAAGCACAAATAGAGGCAAAATAATCAAAAATGTAGTATATATCTATGTATATATATGCACATACACACACATGTAAATGTACACATATTTTTAAAATGTTTTTTGAATTAAGTATCTTTATGCTCGCCAAGGCTGCATTCATTTGATCTAAAATACAGTACAAAATATTGTGAAATATTATTAGAATGTAACTGTGTTCTATTGTAATATACTTTAAATTTAATATTTAGAACAACCTTCAAATCATCCCTTAAAATATTGCCTCTGTAGGTAGCTCGCTATGTTTTGGAACAGAGCAATTTTAATTATGGGTTCTGCTTATTTCTTCTTCTATTTTGAGTTGTGCATGAGGTTTTTGTACCTCCAAGTCAATCATGTCTCGTGGAAAAGGGACCTCTGGGTTCTCCCCTGTGTCTACAACAGGTATGTTAGCCTTTTTGATTTCCTTCTCAACAAATCCTTGAAAAGAAAAGAAAATAACTGAGATACAGCACAGAAAACAGATCCAGAAAAAAAATAATATGTTGAACTTCTTTCCACTGAATTTAATCAGAACACATGATGCTGTGTCAGCAATGATTTCTAGACCACTATGTCAGCAATGCTGACTCAATAACTTACTTAGTTTGCGGTCCATCTCCTCACAGCGACGGACTTCATTCACAAACTTCCTCTGGAAAACGTTCACATCTGGGTTCAACTGCAATTCAAAAGGGAGAAAAAGTAATTCACCTATTAATGCACAACTATCATTCTCTCAAAGACAACAATAAAGCAAGCCACATTCACAGCTAGGAGTACAGGGAAAAACAGCAACGAAGTCTTATTCACATTGGAAAAATGAATCCACATGAAATAAAGACAATGGTGTTGGCTGTAAATAACTAGATGAGGGATCAAGGATGAGTAAGAACTCTTAGGCCACTATGAGCATTGTTTCACAATCACTTCCTAGATTATGTCATAACATCTATGTATCTGTTTGCCATTTAAATCTTCCCCAATTCAATTTCATTTGGTCTTAGTCTCACACTCTACCAGGGGTTAAACAGATCGTAGTTGATCCATGATCATACGGAAAAAGCCCCACAGTGTGGCACGCATGTGATTTGTGGATTAAATGCAAAGTTTAACCATCAGAGGGTGAAAGTTTATCATTTGCACGTGTTTTGTCTCACCAATTTAGTACTTGCACACTGTTATCTGTGCGCACAGCCACACACACCCAAAGCGCGCGCTCACAGAGAGGTGGGTTTCAAACACCAAACTGATTTTTCTTTCGCATCTCCTTGCACTTGAAAGGACACATACGCACAACATCGTCAAAATACCCATCTCAGCAAGTATACTAGAAAACACAGTCGGTTGTGTCTTAAGTGAACGTAAACAGTTGAGAAAATCTGATGTGTATCATGGATTTGTGTATTCTTTTAAAGTGACAGCAGTCAATAAATACCTGCTGCTGTCTATATCATTAGTGTTAATCAAACAACAAAACACATATTTAACAAAGATTAATCTATATTTAATTTATTCACTATCGTGTTATTTTACATTTTGGCCTAATTATTACATTTTAGTACCTGAATACTACAGTTAGACCTCACTTGTTACGTTGTATTATTATCTATGCTTGTAATTAGTGTATTTGTTCTTATTTTCTACTGACACCCTCCCCCCAATTATTTAATAATTTTTTCTTGCTGATCTGAAAAATGATCCGATCTGTGACTCAAAAACCATAATATGATCTGAACCGTGAGTTTTGTGATCCGTTGAACCACTACACTCTACTGCAAATTTTTATAGTTAAATATAAGTAAAATCAAGTTCCCACTGTAAAGCAATGCTCAAAATTACTAATCACACTGGGTGCTTCTCAATAGAGGTCTGCGTGGGACTGTTTTTTTCTTGTTTTTTTTTGTCCCGCTAGGTTCTATTCCACACACACCTGCTCCTGCTTAAAATTTACTCTGTGTTCACGTGCTATATTCCACTTAGAATGATTTTCTTTCCAACCCAACCAATCCCACAAAATTTAGATCTCGTTTCCAGAATCTCACATTTAAATTTACCCTAAAGAAAGAGAGAGTGATTGTTGATAAATATAAAATGATGCCTATACAAGAATTTTATTTGTTATTTGTCTTATCATGATACTGTCTGTCAACATAGTAAAAATGCCACAGAGAAAACAGGCTAAATTAAATATGACATCTCTCACTCAAAACTATAAGCCAAAAATACGAATAAACAAAAACTGTTGGCTTACTAGTTATACTGCAAAATGAAATCTTTTTTTAACATCCATGCATGAACAGAATGTCGCTGACTGGTTTCAAAACCGAACATCTCTCCTCCAAAATCCGACCACAAAGGCTAAACGTTCTCTTTGAAGGTGCTCTCGTGTCCGGGATGTAAAGAACATATCTTGCAGAAAGTTTCGTTTACTTCAAGCATGGATGCGTTACTGTCAAAGGATGTCAGGAGCAGCCAGACTATTGTCAGACCGCCCGCTCCTGCCCAAAGTACATCAGAGTTACCGACCACTACCGTCTTTCGTACGGAAATATAATCCTGCACTACAAGAAATCTGATCGAGTTCCACGGTTCCTGTGGGAGAGCAGCGGGAATGCAGACCTCAACTTCTCAATACTCATATTGATGTCTCCACATTTCCTCACTCCATCCTCCAGCCTGTGACCTGGAAACTGATCAAAGTGAAGTTGAAGGACATCTCAATTCTCTAGTTGCACCAAGAGGAGGCGAGGAATGAGGAGCGCGGAAGCTTCCTGAGGAGCTATGAGTGAGGATGCACAGGTGTATCCTATACGGAAGTCTTTTTTGACGAAAAACCTGACGCACACATAAAATCTCCTCCCTCTTCACATCTATAAATAATTGTAATTTATAATTGTAATAAATAAATTCTCCATTACTCCAACTAGACTTTACATTTGCAGTTTAAATAAACCATACATCTCACATATTTCAACAGGGCATCTTGCTTTATTATTACTTATTATGAATTTCTTAAATAACCAAACTTCAACAACATAAGGGCAGATCCGTTGAGTGCAATGATGACACTTAAGTGATGCTCGAACGCTAGCATTTCTGGTAGTAGCATTTTTATAAACCAGAACTGTTAAACAAAATGAGCAATGCAAATTCTTTGAGTCTAGCTAAAACAGAACAAATACAACATATGCAAAAACCGGATCTTTGAATAAGACGAAACATTTTCTCAAAGGACAATGTTTACCATGTGTCACTAATGCAGATGGGTAGCATTGTCTTGTAGACACTGAGCTTGTCTACACAAGAAAGGCGATGAAAGCATATCATAGTTAAGATGCTTATTTTATCAGCGGAACATTCAGTAATATTTAATCGTGCCCATTATTATTAATGAAGATAACAATGCAAGCGAGTAACTTTTGTAGCTTCATTCATTACAGTTGCAGCAATCTAACATTTAAAGTCTGTAAAGAAATATTCTGACTTAACTAGACTCTACCTATTTAACTAACAATTAGTTGACAAAATTTAGTTCCCCTATTGGAGATAAAAGGGGCTTTCGCACCAGAGTAAAGTTTTCATAGTTCCTATAACTTTGAAGGAGCTGGGAACTATTTTAGTTATAGGAACGACTTTGGGGGGACTAAATTAGCTCCTACTTCAGCACAATAGGAACTACCAGTGACGTAAGTGTACGCTGATTTGCCGAAAGTAAGCCGTATGAAACACAGACACCAGCCATTATTAAAAAGCAGTGTAAACAAAGTTTACATATACTTATTCCATGAACATGGAAAACAGTGCTAGATGGCATTTACCCGTCACCTCTGTCTGCGGCATTGCCTTCTTTTCTCAGGCTCGATATGTAGCACTGCAAGTTGTTGTAGAAGTTGTTGTCTCTTAGCCCTTCTTTTTGCTCTTTCAATCACATAACTCATACATCTAAATTCCATCTCAGTTATCATGAAACCCATGACACACAACAAAAACAAAGCTCCAATCATGGAGTTCTCCATCCTGACAAGGTTGTCGGCCGGCTTACGTAACTACTGGCGGTATGATTGCAGCCAGGAAAATGGCCCTAAGAAAAAAATTAGTTCTCTGAGGACCATTATGGTGGCTAGTTCCTATAATTGAGTTCCTATAACTACTAGGGTTGGGCGATGTCTACCAAATTGGCATCAGACAATGTCTACATTGAAACATTGCGATGGACAATGACATAGGGGGCTTCACGTTTGTATTTGAGCTTTAAGCTCAACTTCCATTGAAATGAATAAAAAAACGCTCGCTCTGCTCCATGCCAGTGGACATGCACTATTAATGTGGTGCGCGTCAGGAGAAAGAGAGAACGCACATGGAGCTAAAAGGGCTTGAATGAAGCGCGTTTAGCTTTAGATAAAACTACTAGTGGATATAGTGCTGAAATATCATTACCACAAATGATCCTGAGTGCTTGCGGTGTGATCCGCAACGCTGTTTTGACGCGCTGCTCACTTCAACTAGAAACAGTAAAATAGTGCTACCATTCTCGATAAACCATTATCAGTGGTTTAGTTCGTGTAAAACATCTAGTACCCTGTAATTTGTTTGCCGTTTTTTTTGTAAAATAAAATCTTTACTGTTTAAATTGTGTTCATTGAACTGTTTTGAATGTAATTTGTATTGTGGTTGGGAACATTATGTTATTATTACCTAATCAGAAAAGAAAAAAATATTTGAACTAACTTTTTTCTTAGTTCAGCCATCCTGGGAGCATTGCGCCACTGAATGGCATGTTACACAATGCTGACATTTGCTGACAATGATGTCAATGTTACTATGAATGAAGTGTCTGCCACTTTTGTTGTTTGACAATGAATCAGCAATGTTCCAGGAACAATTATCCAGTGAATATCAATATGAAAAGGTCTCTACTTACGTCTCTGAACTGCACCATGCCGATCTCCCCCAGCTCACTGACACAGCAGTAGGCGGACTCAGACTGAAGGAAGAGCTGGGCCAGGGTCATCTCCTCACTGCGGAACAACTCCCCCATAATGCACTGCTCTCTAATCAATGCACTAAGGGGAGAATGTCTAGGGGAGGAGAAGGAGAAAAAATGACAAATTATAATAATATAAAGACAAAAAGGAAAAGAGGCTTAATGTAAACGAATGGAGAATATTTCTGTTTGACAGCAGGCAATTGGTTAAGCCACATTCGCTGTGCAAATGCAGAATCTTTGACCAAGAGGAAGGAAGACAATCCCTTAAAACAGCACATCAGCATGTTTAATCTTAGTTGGCCCACTGAACACAAACAATTTTAATCTCTTTACTCATTTTGTGCAAATTTTGTGACGCTTCCAGACTTGTGAGATGATGATGCTGCCACAGCTTAATGCTCTGTGACTGTGAGCTAAACCTCATTGGATATGGCAGATGGTTTACAAAGTCATAATCATGTGAATGTTGTTTTCAAGGCCTTGATATTCAATGGTCATCGGACAGAACTGTTCTTTCAACTGAAAAACAAATTAAAAATTAGATAATTATAATCCATCATCATTATGCATCATAGAACAGACTGTGGCACAATGAGCTTTTTTTTTTTTAACAAAACCCTTCTCCAAATACTTTAAAGGCAAAACTTCTGCATCATTTCATAACACCAAATGCATCATCTATTTCCATCTAGACTATGTAAAAAACCATTTTGAACTAATGATTGCTCAGAAACAATAAACAATCCTGTAAAAAGCTTCCACAATCTTGTGCCTAGAGGACACCCGAGGAATGTTATACTTCACCATTCTCGTGGCATGTGATGCTCGAAACAGCTGTGGGAATAAGCACATGCGATCTCAGAGGAATGAGAGAAAACACAGGAGCATTCAGAAATTACACTGACTAAACTGATGAACTTTACTTTACTGGACCTACTGCTACAACTGCATGGAATGTGCTCTCCTAGGGCAGATCCTTATCTTCTCAGGGCAATACATCTGGTCCACTCAATGGAGTGAATTGTAAATTGTAGCACATTCTTCAAAGCAGTCCCTCACATTGTGTGAAAGAAGTTTACGATTCATTAAGAACGATTGTACGATGGACTCCACTCACAGGGAGCGGATTAAGGATTAAGCTGCACCATGTGACTCTCTGTACTAAACATTACCAACGCAGAGGCACTTTGTGGCATGTTAAGATACAAATAAAATCGATAGAGCCATGTAATGCTGTTGTTAGGCCCATTTTACAACTTTTAAGTGCTCCAAATGGTACATAAGCAGTCTTGGTTTCATAGGTAATTCCACACGTGCTGAATAATGCAGCACTTTGGGGAATTATCAAGATGCAGATACTCTTTCAGCTGTCTCTGTGTATCCTTCTCTTTTTTCCATTCTCCTGTACAACAACATACAGCTGCACCAGGATCATCAGGTATCAGTGCAGTGGACCAAAGCAGTCTTTCATAAAACAGATCCTACATTGAGACCGCATGTTAATAATGTGAACACCTGCGGGAGGGCGTCTAATCAGGTTTAATTTGAGTAACTTGTACTGCTATCTGACTGACTGAATCAAAGCTGTCAGAGCAATAGAACAGAACAGAGTGGAATTATAATAGAAGTCTATATGGCCTCACAAACCATGAAAACTGTTAAAGGTATAGTGTTGTCCAACATAAGTCACCTTTAATTTTTATAGCTCTATATACAATAGAAATAGTTTCAAAGCAGCTTCACAGTAATAAACAGGAAAGTAACCAAGATAGTAGCATCGTTATTCAGCTCAATTCAGTTTAATGTTGATTCATATCAGCACAATACTGTACCAAACAACAGGGGTTTAATATTTTAGATGCCCCTAACCTAAATATGATCATCCTCGATAAAGAAACCCCCACCTTAAGACTTAAAAAGTCTATTACGTTACATATAAAGAAAAATTCTGTTTGATGTATTATTTATATTTTAAATACAATGTATTGTTTATTTTAATATTGGCTATTTATTATGTTTAAACTTATTTTTATTTTCACATTGGTTTTACTGTTTTTCCCCACACAACAGAATGCCATACAGAGATGATGACATTTATAAATAGAGATTATATTAGCTGTGTATTAGCTGCTTTGCTAAAAAATAAGCGATCACATTTTTCTGAACCCTTGTTTTTAGACCTGTACTACACAAAATACCCAGCGGAAATGACTCCCACGATGCAAAAACGTTTCTTCTTTATCGTTGAACAGTAAGAAGGGGTAAACACAGACACCGGCTTATTAACTAGCCTGACAGAGGGCATTAGTGTAGCTGTCAACCCAAGCTTATGCGTCAACAAGTAACGTTAGTGGGACAAAGTTGCACTTTATTCACTTCTGTATTATGCTGCGAAAGATGACAGGGGTCTCCTATAAAGTTCCAAATTTCACATTAAAAAACCTAAGCGGCAATATGAAAGAGTTAAAGCGCTAATGCTAATGATCCTCCTCGACAGGTTGTTGCCTCAGAGAACTTAAACACTCAACAACGCATCACAAAACCTGAAAGAAAACGCGCTATTCTGTACCAAATACAAGTCACTGGGCGTTTCAAAATACTTCATAAATGAGTTTAAAGTTATTTTAGTAAGAACAATGTAACTTACTGAGTTTAAACGGTTGAAATTGGAGTGCTGCAGTCTCTGAATCCTCTGCGTCGTAAGCATCAGCTGACCAGAACGAGGCAGAGCGAACATGACGTCATGAACAGCCCTGTCCTGGTCACGTGATCGAGGTTACCTGGACAGAGGAGAAGGGTGGTTCCGAGAACAGTGAAGGTGAAAATGGGAGGGTATCTGTTTTATGGGCTAGTGCTTTTATTTCTTTACTTGGTTGGCATATTTCTTATTATGTCGATAAATATTAGCTTTTCCCAGCAACACTGTTGAATTGTAAATTGTATGTATTATCCCTTTGTTGTTCATTTTAGTGCTGCAGTGAAGACTTTCTCAAAGGTTAAACATTTTGTATACTTTCATCTGTGTCTTTTCTCTCACTATTTTCACTGTTCCTCACTCCCCTTTTGGTATCTGTGGTGTGCTTTTTGTATGACAGTGGTTACCTTAGTGAAACCACTTCCCCTGTCTGTCTCAGTATCATTGACCATATTCTGGGCCTTTGATCCTCCAGGACTAGTCACTAAATAAAGCAGATCTGTGGAAAATAGTGTTGTCATCGTCTGGCTCAGTTCAGTTCTCATCCAATAGTGTCAGTATACAGTCAAATCAATAATATTGCTGAATATTATGTGTCCCAGAAACAAGCCAGTGGCAAGATACACAAACTGCATTGGTAACCGAAATGGAGAAGAAGAAAAAAAAAAAACGTGGGAGAAACCAGGCTCAGTCGGGGGACCAGTACTCCTCTGGCCAAACAAACCAACATGGTATGCTTATAATTCCAGGACTTAAATTGATGCCAGAGCAAATTAATAGAATAGAATAGAATAGAATAGAATAGAATAGAATAGAAGTCTTTATGTCCTCACAAACCCAGAAAACTGTTGAAGTTTCAAAATAGAAGCCTTTTTAACTTTTTAATTTAAAAGTGACCAATATTAATTTTTCAACCGCAGAGATTCTCAAACATTGGCTTGATCTTGAGAGCTTTAATGTCAAGAGGTCACTGTGTGTAGAATCTATCACTGCCTCTTTAATGAGAGAAGAACTACACAGAGGAGGATTGGTAAACTAGCACCAGTGTGAAAATTTCGAGTCACAAGGTTGACGGGACTACTCCAAAGTGCTGTGAGCTAACAAATCATTTAACCCGATAATATGGCAAAAAATGGGTTATGGAAGCTATTAAGGCATGTTTTAGATTTAAAAGAAGGTTAACTCAATGTGATAAAAGGGAAAAAGGGGCCCAATTTAGCCAAATTCACAATAAAAATTATATTAAATGAAAATAAATAAGGCTTGTTCTTCCTGGACATATCATTAAAGGAGTAACTCGCCCAAAACAACAAATAAATAAATACAATTCTGTCATCATTTACTCACTCTCATGTCTTTTTGTGCTTATAGCACAAAAGGAGAAAAAATATATAATATCCATCCATTCTTTAAACTTATTTTAATGTAATTTAAATATTTTATTATATTAAATGTTTATCTGATTCATTNTATCTGGTTCATAAAACCAATATGATTCAAGAACTCACTGTCTCAACAGTTTCTGGGTTATATCAGGGTTACATGTCAGCCCACATGGAAAGAACCTATATGTGGATATATGCGCATATATGAAACCTATATGCAGTGTATATGCACATATATGCTCCATATATGCACATATATGATAATATATATGCTGCCTATATGTGGCATATATGCTGCATATATGCGTATATATGCCACATATAGGCAAAATTGAGGTGCATATATGTGCATATACAGGAAATATAGGTCTCCTGTATTGCTTCTTCATATCCACATATAAGCCCTATACATACAAGATATGTCTTCTATATAGCTAATGGCAGGATCTGGTCATTTTGTAGCTCATATCTCATTTTTGACTGTCATACATGATGCCTAGCTCATATTTTCTATTATCAAGGCAAAAACTAAGAATTAAGAAAAAAAATTAAGCAAGAACTTATGTATGTGCGAACACGTGAAATTGGTATCACATGTAATTGGCATGTTATGGAATTTAACTATGGCAATATATTAACATGACATATTAACTATGATATCTACACGTTTTCAAGAAACATTTACAAGGTCAATTCTTTCTTGTATGAAGTTAGTGGAAAAGAAGAAAATGTATAACAAAATGGTTTTTAATTTTTATTTTGTCAAACTTTTTTTTCAATTTCAATTTGATTGTTCTTGTAAATACATAATGTACATTTCTATATTTTGGACTTTTATTTATGTTGCCTGGCAGGTTTTTTGTCTTATTTTTGTTCTTGTACTATATTTTTTGTTTTGTACTATTTGATTGATCTTGAGTAAATAAATAATGTACATTTCTACATTTTGGTCTTTTATTGCCTAGCAGCTATGGATTTTAATTTTACTATTATATTTACACATATAGGTGCATATATACGTGCATATATGTACCTATATAGGTATATGTATGCACATATATATGTGTACATATATGTACATATAATATAGGAAAACGGCCAATTTTATATATGTCACATATATTAAAAACCTATATCAAAGCCTATATTGAAACATATATGTTTATATAGGTTTTTTCCATGTGGGAGTCTCTTTCTCTTCCAAAGCACATGCATACATAAATATACAGCTCACTAGTATGGACTATTTTTAGGATNTACAATTCTGTCATCATTTACTCACTCTCATGTCTTTTTGTGCTTATAGCACAAAAGGAGAAAAAATATATAATATCCATCCATTCTTTAAACTTATTTTAATGTAATTT
Source organism: Anabarilius grahami (assembly GCA_003731715.1). Classification (NCBI taxonomy): domain Eukaryota; kingdom Metazoa; phylum Chordata; class Actinopteri; order Cypriniformes; family Xenocyprididae; genus Anabarilius; species Anabarilius grahami. The sequence goes on along the minus strand of RJVU01053643.1, from coordinate 2,680,149 downwards.
AAATATTTTATTATATTAAATATTTATCTGATTCATAAAACCAATATGATTCAAGAACTCACTGTCTCAACAGTTTCTGGGTTATATCAGGGTTACATGTCAGTCTCTTTCTCTTCCAAAGCACATGCATACATAAATATACAGCTCACTAGTATGGACTATTTTTTAGGATATTTTAATGGTGTTTTTGTATCCTTTTTGAAGTTCCAAACCCTCATTGATTGTAACTGCTTAGAAACTGCTTAGAAAAGAGCAACAAGCACATTCTTCAAAAAAAAAAAAAAAAAGGTTGAATGATAAATGATGAAAGGGCTACAGATAATTTCATAGTAGCCATGGTCCTCCTCGGCATGTAACTTAAGGCCTAAATGTGTTAGTGCAGGGCAGGCTATGAATAAGTTGCAAAAATTACTCTCAGTCTCAGATTAAAAAAAAAAAAAAGGCATTCACCTATATGGATTACTGTCCCGTTCGCCAGCTTTGAGGGCTTATAATTATGGAAGAGCTATGTAGAAATTACTCTTCTGTTAAGTGTTTGTAGATCTGCAGCATGTGTGGGTATTCTTATTGTTTTAGCCTACATATTGATGTGTTTGAACATGCTGGTATTGTTTTTATGGCATATAGTGGCCTTATTATGTAGATAAACACGTATTTCTCTTCTGTACATTCTTAACAAAGTATGCTGGAGCACTTGATCCCCTTCTTTGTGAGTCTTATTAACTGTTTTTGAGTTAAAGCGTGTCAGAGACACTTGAACAGAGTGTGAACAGTTATAAAGTATTATTATTTATTACCATGACAATCTTTTGTTAAATGCTTTCTAAATCTATTACATAAACTGACTGCGCCTTTTTTATTTCGAGTGCGGAGAGTGCGCATGCCCACATGCCTCTAACAGATAAAGTGAGAAAACGCTCCCTCTAGAGGCTCATGATGGCATATGCACTACACCCTCAACCACCAGGAGGCACTAAAGAACAACACATGAGCAGTGAGCACAGGTCAATAAACTACAACCTTACCCTACCTGAGGTGCTGTGAAAATGAAAACACACCTAGATGTTTTAAAGACTCATTGGTTATCAGGAATAATTGCTCAACACTTGTGTTGCTAACAACACTTTTAAAAGGAAGACACTTGAGTTCTGGTTTGATGCTATCTCTCTGGCCTGGAACTATACAAATTTAACTGTGATGCCTGAAATAAAGCATTTTATAAGATTAAGCCAGGATTTATCAGATATTTCCCAAGATACAGAGTATAATGTGAATGTCTGAAGTCCATTAAAAATGAAATAGCCTATATGAAGTGCAAAGAAAACACCTAGCCTGCACTAGGGAAATGAACCGTGCAAAAACAGCTTCAGGCTGCATGAAGCAGGCTTCCTGTCTGTGAGGTTTTTCACGTTATATTTCACTAAACTGACAGTGAGATTATTTTGTCTCTGAATTATGGTGAGATATAATTTCCCAATCTGCCAGAAGCTCTACTCTCTTGCCAACTTTTTAGCCTGTTTTATGTTTTCTTATAAATTTCTTATTATTATGAAGATTTTTATGGCTTTTTGCACAATTATAAAATCCTTTTCATTAAAAAATATGTGAGCATGCCTTTGACTTATCTTATAAATAAGCAATAATATAAACACAAAAAAGGGTACAGGACTCGGGAGGTTAATACAGCTCAATAAACCTCAGAGGAACTTAAGCAAGCGTGTGCTGTGGTGTTTATTTGTAAAGTATGAAGGCCACAGGAAGCATAATAACAGGCGGAAGAAGACCTAATAAGGTTAAAAAATAATGTCCTACTATTTTTAGGGCTAAAAACCTAAATTGTGTGGCTTTTTAGTTGCATGGGTTTAACCCTTTGATTCACAAGCTATGAAAAATTTTTTGAACATGGGTCAAAAATGACCCGTATTCATTTCCTATGTTATTTCAATCATGACTGAGTGTTTCTTTGCTGAATATTTAAAAGAAATGTATTTTATCATTTATTTATTCCAGGTATTCCTTAAATATCTTGTTTTTGATTGTCAAAAGTCATTATGTTTATTTTTTCTTTATTTTTTTATAAATTTTATTTTGTATTTCTACATCAATTTTATACACATGGGTCAAAAATGACCCATATAGAAACCTTTAGGAACATATTTACTGCAGAAAACTATTCATCCGCTACACATTTCACGTCTCAACATGGCTGCTTTTGTATATTTGATGGATGAAAGTCATATTATATTTCATATAATAGGCTATATATTATATTTCATAATTTGTTTTTTGTCATAAACCAATGCTACTGGTCACCTTTTACATCTATCAGTGTTCCTGAAAAGTAACAGTTTTGAACAAGGTTTCTGTCCAACAGTGAAAATATATAATAAGTGTATCAATCAACGGTTTGATGTGTATTTAAAAATATTCTTGTGCTTTTGATTTTCTTTATCTAGAGTGTTAGCGGCTGATCCTCAACAGAACTGAGGTGGATGATGGCATCACTGTAAAAAAAGCTGAAAGTATACTTTGCGCACAGTCGAACGCAATTTAACCTGCACATACAAAGTTACAGAAATCCGGCAGAAATTATAAAAAGTTACAAATATCTGTATGCTGACCCTCACGTATGCATAAAAAGTGAAGTATACTTTGGCGTTTAGAAAGGTAATGACACAAAAAAAAATTCATTCAAAAAGAAAGGAAAAATTAAAATAAGGATTTGTTTATTGAGTAATACCTGGAATAATGAACGATGAAATTAATTTATTGTAATATATGCGATATAGAAAATAATAACTCATTCAGGTCACTTTAGACCCATGTTGCAAATGTCCAAAACTGTTACTTTTCAGGAACACTGACAGACTTAAAGAGTGACCAATTGCATTGATTTATGAAAAAAATAAAAAAATAATGAAATATATAGCCTAATATATTAAATATAATGAGACTTACATCAATCAAATATACAAAAGTAGCCTTGTTAAGATGTAAAATGTGTGGCAGATGAACAGTTGTCTGCAGTAAATATGTTCCTACTTGCAAAAATTTGCAAATATTAATGATTTCTATATGGGTCATTTTTGACCCATGTCTGTAAAATTGATGCAGAAACTGTGTTCGTTTATAAAGTAAGAAAGAAAAACTAAACATAATTATTTGTAGAAAATGAAAAACAAGATATTTAATGAATACCTGAAATAAATAAATGGTAAAATACATTTCTTTCAAAGATTCAGCGAAGAAACACTCAACCATGATTGAAATAACAAAGGAAATGAATACGGGTCATTTTTGACCCATGTTGTACATTAGAAGGGTAGTGATACAAAAATAATTTTTATTCAAAAAGTAAGAAAGAAAAAATGAAAATGAGGATTTGTGATGATCAAAAACAAGTTAATTGAGGAATACCTGGAATACTGAATGATGAAATTTATTTCTTGCAAATATATAGAAAATAAAAACTCAGCCGGGTCATTTTTGACCCATGTTGTGCATCAAAGGGTTAAGAAAGAAGGTGTCAATGTGCTGTCCCACAAGAGACTGCATGCACTTCTTATTGCAGAAGCCTCTGGTTTCATAACATTACCTCAGGCTCTTTGATCTAATTTGATGGTTCCCATGTGACAGAAGCATGAGGTACAGCTGGTTTGTGTAAGAGTTGCACATTTTGTTGCTGTAAAGTTACCTATCAGTCTCCTTGAATTTCAGCATCACTCTTAAAAGATTCCAAAAGGGGGTTTTCACACCAATGTCATATATGAACCATTTTTGGTTCACAAAGAAGCTCTCCGTGAACACTTATTTTAAAGAACCCTTATTTTCTTAAGGTAATGATACACGGGGCAACTTTTTGAGCAATGTTGCCAGCGATGTTGCTTGGGCACTTTCAGAATAGGCAACACATTTCTATCTGGATACTTTAGATCGAAATTTGTTGGCCATTCTCAATGGGAAAGGACCCAAGCAACATCGCTGGCAACATTGCTCAAAAAGTTGCCCCGTGTATCATCACCTTTAGTGTGAAAAAACAGTTTAATAATCCAAAAAACCTATATAAAAACCTTTTGTGTAATAGAAAGTTGCATTAATGTTAAAGGTTCTTCAAGGAACCATATGGCAATAAAAACAACAACATTATTTTAATGTGTATCAGTCTCATATATTCTAGTCTCATACTCATACTATATATATATTAATTGGCATCTATGGTTCCATAAAGAACCTTTAACACACAGGGAACCTTTCCATTCCACAAATGGCTCTTTATAGTGGAAAATGATTCTTTAGATTTAAAAAATATTTATTTTAAAAAAGGTTATTGTATATCTCTATTTCCTTGCTTATAATATGCTAAACTGCAAAATGAACACTTTTACACTTTTTCTTAATATCTGTTATGCAATCCTTAAACCTCTTATATACTTTCAGATAATATGAATCTAGTTAGAGAGACAGACTTGCTGGGGCAAGTTGTCACATGGGAAAGTTGTCTCTTACGTTTTTGCTCTTTGTAAAATTGTTTTGTGTTGCGTAATTATTTCACAGTTTTGTTGATAAGCCTGTTTAATGGCAGGTTATAGTGACAACATGCCCAGCTATGTCTATAACAGAAAAAAAGTCTATAACATTCATTACATTCAGTACATTCATCAACTGGATTGTACATGCTGTTCTTCAACATCCTTATGATCGACAGGCCGAGAGCGAGAGCGTTTGAGAAAACATGCTTCCTTCTCACATTCCTCGCTCGAAGGTTCAGAATTCCACTGATCTGTTTTTCAAACTTCGTCGTGATTTAGTACCCACTGGAGACAAGTTTAGTCTAAGAGCTGTATCCTGCGTCACCTTAGGTCGTTCATATTTCAACAGAACCACTATAATTTAATCAAAGGATTGATAAACTGAAGAAGACAAGATAATACTGTTTTTTATGGACACACACACACAAGAATTGTGAATTCTGGTGGTTGTCATGATTTCTGTGGGCTGGAGCAGAGCTCAGATGATCATCCTTCTGATAAAGCAGTATTGAATTCTACGGGCTCCCTTTCAAGAGCTTTAAATAAATAAACTCCATTAATGTGAAATTCTCCAGCAGATGGATGGCAGGAGACGAGAGCCTGAGAGAATGGGGGAATGTTTGTGTTCCCTCATTTTTAGTCTTGACTTATTTCGTCTATGTAAATATTGATGTTATTTGCTGCTTCTTAAAGCTTCATTGAAGGCTGGAACACATTACACATCTTTTAAAATCTGAAATGATTTTAAAACACTAGGCATCATATACTTGTCGACTTTGTAAATGGTTACAGGAAAAACAGGTCAAGTCCTTGCAGCCTACATAGCCCAATATAAGTAGGAGCCTATATACATGGCTACTTTATAATTTACTTATACTTTGAAGCATTGAAAATGTAATTGTGGTCTTGTCAAACTACACTGCAAACTCATTTTCTTATTCAATATGTAGGCATTGTTTTCAAGGAAATTAATTGAAGAAAAACATTTTTAAAAGTGTAGTATAAAAATAAGTATTTATTATAAAGTAGCCTATCCATTCCGCTTGACAGAGATTGTCACTTAAATCATAGACATCCAGTATTTTATGGCCAAAAGCAGTTCTCTAGTTCAGAGCTCCAATCAGCCTGGTTCAGACAGGCTTGTTACAATCAGATTATCACAATACATATGTGCATTCATTATGCAAAAGTGCCACCCACTATTTCAGTGGCCTTGATTCTGGATTTTCCCATTCATTTTCCCCATATAGGGTTTTATAAAAAAGTCTTTGTTTAAGAGTTATAAGCTACTAACCAAACCAACCAACTACGAGGTAAATCACAACATTACAAAATTTGATTTGTAGCAACAAAAAAAAAAGTATTTGAAAATCGGACAAAAAGGCTAAGGTAATACTCCCGCATGGTACAAGACAATGCCATGATTTTTTAAGCATTGCGAATGACAATTAAAGATGTTGATTATATATATAAAATATATATTTGGCATTTATTGCAAAATACATCAGTACTTAATGGGATTGGATGGGTGCTAAAGTGTTCTTTTAGTGAACTTGCTTGTCATGATTCTCTATTTGTTCGAGATGTCTTTGCAGAATCATGGGTAATGTAGTTTTCACCAGGAATGCCACTGCTGAACATGATTCTTCTGTGGGCTATCAGTTATCATTAATTGTAACCTAGTAAAATAGACTTGAGGACTTCTGTATTCACTTGACTGTGAACTTTTTGCCGTGTTCATCTTGTTGCTAGGCAGTTTTGTACATATGTATAGGCTAAATAATTTCAGTTCACATTTACATTTACATTTATGCATTTGGCAGACGCTTTTATCCAAAGCGACTTACATTGCATTATACTATACATTTGTATCTGAGTATGTGCAATCCCTGGGATCGAACCCATGACCTTTGGCATTGCTAGTGCCATGCTCTAACCACTGAGCTACAGGAAAGCCAGTTCAAAACAATATTATTAATAAGATGGATAATGTACAGTCAGCTGGTACAAAATAAACCCAAATGGGTGATCATTCTTATGTAGGCTACAAGTAAAAACTTGAGGGGGGAAAAAGAAAAGAAAATAAACCTGAAAGGAAAGTTTTAGGGTTTACAAAATGAGTGGGCGTGGCCTTCCAACATGACAGATATTTAAGAGGGTGTGGTCATGATTCATTCTGTACAGCTGTACAAATGCTACTCAAGTTAATTTTGAATAAAAGGTGGTCTAAGGTAATCAATTGTGTTACACCTTTTCCTATCTGCCTTGTGAGTGACCCTGCCTCAGTGATAACATTGTTTCTCACACACATCATTATGACCTGCCATCCCCTTTCCATTGTTCTCATAATATGTACATGTCCGTTTATTTTTGATGGTGAAAGATTTAGTTGATTACAGTGAGAAGTATTCAACAAAATGTGAAAAACTGGCAGAAACTCTCAAATCCACCCATTCTTCATAAACACAGACAAACACAAGCGCACACACATCAATAAGCCATAGAATGAATTGCATAACCTTAAGGAAGCTTGAAGTACAGGCAAGGCACAAAGCCAAATGGCTTCAAATGAATTCTCCCTGGCACTCAGAATTGCAGGAGAAATTCAGATCCATTTTCCATAAAGCAGCTGCAAAACAGTGATCATGCCTTTATAATTCTTCATGCTTTATGCAGACACACAGCATGATCCCATATAAAATAGATCAGATATAACAGAACATAAACACACACACAGATTCTCTCAGGCATGAGACTGGAATGATTATCTAGATTTTGATGTCACATCTGCTCGCCCTTCCAAAGGAAGAAAAACAAATATTACTTTGAGATAAAGAAAATGGCAAGGAAAAATCAGGCTGAAAGTCTATAGTTCAAGTGTGTTTTGATCTTTTAGACATTTTTGTAGAATGTAGAATAAATAGCCGAGTGAGACCAAAAATAGCTGTGTTTTGTGGGAAAGTGTGGTTGTACCTCAGGGGACAAAATACAATTAACGCAACCTAAACAAAAAATACGCAAAGTTTTGTGTTTTAAAAACAAAGTAAGATTATGATGTAAACTGAATAAGAAATATGTCATGAAAGTCATGAAACTATTTCTATTTTAGTAAAAGAATGTATGACTGAACATGTGAATTCCTTTGAAGGTCAGATGTTCTTGCTTCCATTGAATAACAAGATGTTCTTTGGATCATGCTAGAGAACATGATCATCAGTTTTGACACAAACATGTGGAGTTCATGCAGCTCAAGCGCTGCTGTCATTCAAGCAAAAAGTGTCATACTAAATATGACATTCATTTTATTTTTTCACTTTACACTTCACACAAATCGTTTTACTGATAATAGAAGATGAGGATGTTAAAAGCTTTGAGGATGTTGAATGCTTTGAAGATTGATGTTGAAAGTTTTACTTTTCAATGTTCTTTTTCAAAAAAAGCATGACATGTGAGTCATTAAACTATTTTTACAGCACTTTTACAGCACAAAATATAATAAACAATAAGTAAACACATCTCTTCCCACTCCCAAGAGTTGTCAATTAGTTTTCACTGTTTAATTTGAAACAGATCTGGAGAGGAACCTGTTTATGTGGGCAGCAAATTACCAAACCATTAGTCAAAACAGATATGGCAAGAACAAGTCAACAAATTTATTTCTTACATAATACATATTTGACATTTAATGATTGATATAATAAAATGATATATGACCATATGAAATTACCAATTGAATTTTCTGCCATGCAGTAATAGCAGTGTACTTTCTTGCTATTATGCAAATTAAATCCTGAAAATTGAATATACTATATACACATGTACAGTATAACATTATAACACATAATATTTTGCTTTTGTGTGGCTGAGCAAATGAAAAACTTCAATGCAACTACAAATCTGAACTGGTCCCGACAGGCCATCAGAAAAAAAAAATATTGAGTTATTTTCTGCACTCGATACATTAAATGCTTCATAAACAGAGCATGAAATAAGTTGATTGTTTGGATGGGAAGAATATTCACTGTTATGAAAGGACATACAGCAATTATCTGCTTTTAGAATCACTGTAAACCCGAATAAGTTGGCAAAACTCAAAAAAATTGCCTCAAATTTTAAGTTAAGAAATACAAAGTTTAAGTAAGCAGAACTGGCACATTTTTATTTTGAACTACTCTTACATTTTAATTGTTCTTAACTTGAAATGTTTGAGTACACTCTTATATTTAATTTAAAATTATTATGTAACCCCAATGTAAACATTTTTATTAGTGTAAAATTAGCTAGCTATAACAAGTTAATTCAAAAAAGCTAACTTGCTAACATGTTATCAATAGCATAGTACGTGCTGAATGAATATAGAAATATGAAGCATTTAACATACCTGCTCTCAAACCAAACTGCATGCACGACTTGTCTCCATGATGAACTTTCCAAAAATCCACATTAACAGAAACTCTTCTGAATTCGCATAACGAAACATTAATCACTACTAAATGTCCCACTTAACATTAATCTTGCACAAAAACATTAACATTATCACCCGGTTTCACAGACAAGGCTTAAGCTAGTCCTAGACTAAAATGCATGTTTGAGCTGTTTTAACTGAAAGCAACTAGTACCGACAGGTCTTAAAATACGTCAGAGCCATTGTTTTGTCTCAAGATGCACACTAATGTTTTTTTCTAAGGTATGCTTATAAAAGCTACTTAAATATCCTAATTGAACTAAGGCTAAATCCTGCCTTAGGCTAAGCCCTGTCTGTGAAACCGGGCCTATATAACAATTAATTTTAGCATTTACTCTCCCTTTCGAGTGCCCTTTTCGATGGGCAGAGCATGCTGGGAAATAGAAATCCCAGCCCAGTTTCAATTAAACTTAAGTTCGTCTAAATTAAAAGAAATAAGTTCATAAAACTCAAAACAATTAACAGTTCAGTTTACTTAAAATATATCATTTCTGTGAAAAAGAAAGTTCTAAATACTCATAAAAGTTAATTTGACTGAACTAATTTGTTTAATTTAGGTTTGTCCTACTCAAACCAATTTTTTTTTTTTCAGCGTTAGGGTTTACAGTGATATTGATCTGAAAAGGAGGATATGTCAAAACCGATGAACTTAAGGCAGTGGCTGGAGAAAACTCCTATTCCAACAAGATATATGAGATATTACCCTGTGAAAAGTAATTTGAGACATTCATTGCCTCATGACAAAGGAAACTTACACACACATACACACACAAACACACATCATGAACACTTGAAGCAGAGATGGCTCCCACCTTTCATCCTTCAGTGCTCATTAATGTGATCATCGCCATGATCACTTCTCGTTCTTGTTCCTTTTCCGCTGTGTGTCTCACCTTAATGAGCTCTAATGGGGTCAGAAGCGTAAAGGAATGTCCTGGTTATTTAAGAGTTCTCCTCTGCCTCCAAGGAAAGTCACAGAGGTTAAAAATGAGACGGTGAGAAAGGAGGCTTGTCACAGTCACAAAAAGTCAGGGGAAACAAAGAGAAAGCAGGAGGTTGCCTAAGCAAATTTGCATTGAATAATCGCTTCATCAATTTTAATAACACAGAAAAGGACAATTCTGTCATTATTTACTCACCCTCGATCCACCAGCTGTAACAATAACGACACAGTGGAACGATTTCATTGGAATCACTTTCAGAACGACTTTTTCTAACTAATGAATGACTAAAACATTGACAGCTAATCAGAATCCACACAACTTTAAAGAGCTCGAGCATTTCAAGCAGCAGACGACAATAAGAAGCGCTTTTAATAAACAAAACACTCGTTGGTGTGGACACTAAAATATAGTTATCTTTGTTATCGTCAGTGTAACACATTACAAGTAACACAAGTTATGCAATCAGATTACTAGTAACTAGTAAAGAAACATTACTTTTCAAATTACAACAAAGTAATGCAAGCATGCGCTGAGTAAACATGATGGTTATTGTAGTTCTAGTCTAAATATGAGTTTGCATTTACTCATCTCACTTGCACAAAAACAGATTCAGTATTCCTCAAAATGAATAAAAACAGTGAAATGCAAACTTTACACAAACCTGCAATAATTAAATGTGTTAAATAACAAATAAATTGATTTACCAATGTCTTTGCAGCTGACCTTCGATGATCCAATTTGACCATAAAAATAAGCAAAAAGATAAACATCACATTTGTGTAGTTTTTTGTCTTTATTGCTGAAGTAAGAGTGTTGAACTTTCCAGAATGGCCGCACAGCTGAAAGGTTTGTTTGAGCTGCGTCATCTACAGGCATGAACTTGCATTTCCTTCAGCCTGAGGCTTATTCATTTCACTTTTGATGTGAAAGAGCCTTTGTTTTTGTGTGTGTTTTTCTTTTTAATTATTGTTATTAATAAAAAAAACAAGCAAGCCCATCCAAGGTAAGAAAAAGTAACGTAAAAGTAACATTACTTTCCATAAAAAGTAACTAAGTAACTCAATTATGCAATATTGTAATGATTACATTTAAAAGTAACTTATCAAATTAAAAAATAACTTATCCCAATATATTGTTCCCGGTGTGAACAAGCTTTAACTATCTTTGGTGCAACTTGCATGTTTTGGAAGGCACTATGAATGCTGAAAGGTATTTAATGGTTTTAGAGCAATATATGCTCCCCTCCAGATGACGTCTATTTCAGGGAAGGCCTTGTGTATTTCAGCAGGACAATGCAAAACCACATACTGCAGCTATTACAACAGCATGGCTTCGTCGTAGAAGAGTCCGGGTGCTGAATTGGCCTGCCTGCAGTCCAGATCTTTCACCTATAGAGAAAAATATGTCAAAGATGACTACAAACTCTTAAGCAGCTGGAAACCTATATTAGGCAAGAATGGGACCAAATTCCGGGACCAAATTCAAACACCAAAACTCCAGAAACTGATAACCTCGATGCCCAGACATCTTCACACTGTTTTGAAAAGAAGTGGAGATGCTACACCATGATAAACACGTCCCCGTCCCAACTATTTTGAGACCTGTAGCAGGCATCAAATTTGTGAAATCAAATCAAATTTCTCAGTTTAAAGCTGCAGTCCGCGATTTTTGGCCCTCTAGCGGTTAATAAACAGAACTGGACGCGTCTTGCGGAAGAACATTGTAGCCGGAGCTACTTTTCTCCGTGTATGTCTATGGCGAGTCACGCAGTTACTGTGATACTCTGGGGCGGGTCCTACCAGTCCGGTCTGAAATAGTCAGAATATAAACATTTATTATAAGTGTACCATAATGATTCAGGGTAAGACAAAAACACGGTTTAGAAAATGGATTCATGTTGTACATTCTCATTATATAATTTTTGTACATTTTGAACACAAAAAAGTTACGGACAGCAGCTTTAAACATTTGTTATGTTATTTATGTTCTATTGTGAATAATTGTGTAGAACCTGTCAGGAATAATTCACCCAAAAATACATATTTTTTCATCATTTATAAGAACATGGAACACAAAAGGAGACGTTTTTTAAGAATTCTTATCACTCTTTTCCGCGCAGTAACAATCACTGAATGATTGTGGACTGGAGCTTCAAACTTAAGCATCAAAAATGCAAAAAGCACTATGAAAGTATCATAAAAGAGGTCCACACAACAAAGTTTTCTGAAGTCATATAATCATTTTAGATGAGAAACAGACTGAAATTTCATTATTCTCTGATAAACTGTTGAGAACTGCTGCACAAGAAAAATCTGAGTCATTTTCGAGATGATGGTCAGTTCGATTTGTGAGTTGTTTGTGAATAATCAGAATGAATTTGTGATCAGATCAACTAATACAATTAAAAGATCATCAAAAGAATGATTTGTTCACTAATTGAACATCGCTACTTCTTTCATTAATGCACCAAAGATAGTTAAAGCTTGTTCACACCTAGATCAATATGTTGGGATAAGTTACTTTTAAATGTAATCATTACAATATTGTGTAATTGAGTTACTTAGTTACTTTTTATGGAAAGTAATGTGTTACGTTACTTTTGCGTTACTTTTTCTTACCTTGGATGGGCTTGCTTGTTTTTTATTATTAACAATAATTAAACAGAAAAACACACAAAAACAAAGGCTCTTTCACATCAAAAGTGAAATGAATAAGCCTCAGGCTGAAGGAAATGCAAGTTCATGCCTGTAGATGACGCAGCTCAAACAAACCTTTCAGCTGTGCGGCCATTCTGGAAAGTTCAACACTCTTACTTCAGCAATAAAGACAAAAAACTACACAAATGTGATGTTAATCTTTTTGCTTATTTGTATGGTCAAATTGGATCATCGAAGGTCAGCTGATATCAATTAACTTAATTAGTTGCTAGATGTTCTCCCAGCTAAATCTTTTCAAAATGTCTTGCTTTTTCAGCCATTTGTTGTCCCCATGCCAACTTTATTGAGACCTGTTAGCAGGCATCAAATTTGAAATGAGCTCATTTAGTGGATATAAGTGTAAAATTTCTCAGTTTAAACATTTGTTTTGTAATCTATGTTCTATTGTGAATAAAATATTGGTTCATGTGATTTGAAAGTCTTTTAGTTTTCATTTTATTCAAATAAAAAAAAAAACGTCCCAACATTTCTGGAATTCGGGTTGTAAAATAAAAAGCTAAAGCACTAGTCTTGTTTTGTTTATGCCAAATTATTGAAACCTGTGATTGAACATTACCTGCCAAACCAACAGACTATTTTGTCTATGTTTCAGAACTTGTAAAAAAGATTATGCTTCATCAGCTTCATAATGCACCTCTGGCATCCACAGGTTATGTAACTCCAGAGGTGAGTGGCTCAGGCCACTGATCTGATGGATATTATGAGATTCCTCTTTGTTCCCATATGTTTTGAATTCCTGATCCCTTTCCGGAATTTTCCTTGTTACTGCGGCCCTCTGCTGTGGGGAATTAAAGGATGAGATTAGAGATGACATTTCAGAATGAGTTTCAGTTGCACCATAATGTCACAGTATGAGGGAGGGCAGAAAAACTGAGGAAAGGTTCAGAAATTATACAAACACAGAGCGGCCAATCGTTGCAGTGCGGCTCGTTTCATCATATCAAGGATATACAGTTCCTTTAAGTACATACCTACCTACAAAAAATTGAGAAAACACACTCTTTGAAGAAAAGGTTCTATATAGAACCTTAAAGAGTACTGTAAATCACGTCATACAGAACCTTTTAGGGGTTCCCATTATGGGATCATTTTATGGATTTATTTTTTAAATTTATTTTAATGATCAATTTTAATAACACATGGTAAAATGCCCAGTGTTAAATTAACACTCAAAGTGTACATATGAGTCCATCTTGCCGGGTGTTAAAAAGTAACACTGAAGCGGTGTTGAAGTTAATGAGATAATTGATTGATGATTGAGTGATGATTGACAATTAGTGGTGACACCTGATGTTAATAAGCAGAATCATTGAAGAAACAACAAGAGAAAAAGAGAGAGACACAACTACAACTGACTTGAACTCGGATCAGTCTACAAACACGGTGAGTCATGTCATCCTTTCCCAGTGTTATCTCGTGTTCAGTTTGTCATATGTTCAGTATAGCTCTCTCTGTCAGCGACGAGGGATTTACATGTCATAAATGTAGGGAAATAGTCAGGCTGACAGAGAGAATCTCAGAATTAGAGACACGCATCCAAACTTTAATCGAGGATAGTAAGAATGCAGGGGCTTCAGATACTGTTTTGGATGCGACTAGCTTAGTGAACTCTGTACATTGTTCGGTTCCGGCTGTAGAGCCCGCGCAGCAGGGCACTTGGGTAACGGTGAGGCGGCCTAGCCGCGGAAAACACCACTCTTCCGTTCCAATAAGAACATCAAACAGGTTCTCCCCACTCAGTGACGCACCCACTGAGAATCCTGTTGAAAGTGCCCTAGTTATTGGCGATTCTATTACACGGAACGTGAAAATAGAGACACCAGCCACCATAGTCACATGTTTGCCGGGAGCCAGAGCACCTGACATCAAAGCAAATTTAAAAGTGCTGGCTAATGCTAATCGTAAATACTCTAAAATTATTATTCACGTCGGCACAAATGATGTTCGACTTCGCCAGTCGGAGATCACTAAAATTAACATTAAAGAGGTGTGTGAACTCGCAAGTACAATGTCAGGAGAAGTAATTTGCTCTGGTCCCCTTCCTGTTCGTAGGAGTGATGAGATAGTTAGCAGATTATCATCACTCAATGGCTGGCTGTCTAAGTGGTGTCCGCAGAATAATATAGGTTTCATAGACAATTGGAAAAGTTTTTGGGGCAGACCTGACCTGTTGAAAAGAGATGGTATTCATCCCTCTCGGGATGGTGCTGCTCTTCTCTCTAGTAATATGGCACATAGTCTTAGAACTAAAACATGACAAACTGGGGCCCAGGACAGGAAGCAGACAGACTGGCTAAACCGACCGTCTGCTAGCTGCCTCACGTTACAGAAGTCAGATAATTCCCAACACATAGAAACTCTCGCACCTAGATATTATCACATAGAGACTGTGTCTGTACCCCGAATTAGTAAAAACAAAAAACTTCCAAACCCATTTAATGGTAAAAATTTAATTGATGTTCAACAAATAAAAAATAGAGATAATAATGATAAACAAATGATAAAGCTTGGGTTGTTAAATATTAGATCACTTTCTTCAAAAGCACTTATTGTGAACGATATTATCACAGACAATAATCTAGATGTGCTGTGTTTGACAGAAACCTGGCTAAAACCGGACGATTACATTACTTTAAATGAGTCTAGCCCTCAAGGTTATGATTATCGACACAATCCTCGACAGAAAGGCAAAGGGGGAGGTGTTGCTGTAATTTATAGTAATATTTACAGTATCAGCCAGAAGTCTTTCAAATATAATTCCTTCGAAGTGATGGTGCTTTACGTAACATTATGTAAGTTGACATTTGTGCTGGCTACTGTATACAGGCCACCAGGACACCATACAGACTTTATCAAAGAAATTGCCGATTTTCTATCAGAATTAGTACTAGCTGCAGATAAAGTCCTTGTTGTTGGTGATTTTAATATCCATGTAGATAATAAAAAAGACTCATTGGGATTGGCATTTACAGACATTCTAAACTCTATTGGTGTTAGACAACACGTGTCAGGACCCACTCATTGTCGTAATCATACTTTAGATCTAATATTGTCACATGGAATCGATATTGATGCCGTTGAAATTCTGCAGCAGAGTGACGACATCTCAGATCATTATCTAGTCTCGTGTATACTACATTTAGTTAAAGCGGCTAAACTGCCTCCCTGCCATAAATATGGTAGAACCATCACTTCTACCACTAAAGATCGCTTTATAAATAATCTTCCTGATCAGTTTCATCGCCTTAGCATACCAGACAGCTTAGAAGACCTCGATGTTGCAACAGAAACTATTGCCTCTGTCTTTTCCAGCACATTAGACTCAGTTGCTCCTTTGCGTTTAAAAAAGATTAAGGAAATTAATCCAACGCCATGGTACAATGAGCACACTCGGGCCCTAAAAACAGCAGCTAGAAAAATGGAGCGCAGCTGGAAGAAAACAAAACTAGAAGTATTTCGCATTTCGTGGAGAGAGAGAATGATTGAGTACAGAAAGGCCTTAAAAACTGCTAGATCTGCCTATTTTTCAAAACTTTTAGAAGAAAATAAACACAACCCTAGGTATTTATTTGATACAGTGGCTAAATTAACAAGAAATAAAGCTTCAACTTCTGATGTTTCCAAAGAGCACAGCAGTAATGACTTTATGAACTTCTTTACTTGCAAGATTGATAATATTAGAGAAAAAATTATAACCATGCAACCGTCTACTACAGTATTGTGTCAGACAGTGCATTGTAGTGTCCCTGAAGAAAAATTCAATTCATTTACTGCTTTAGGAGAGGAAGAATTGTCTAAACTTGTTAAATCATCAAAATCATCCACATGTATGTTAGACCCTATACCGACTAAGCTATTGAAAGAGATGCTTCCAGAGGTCATAGATCCTCTTCTTAATATTGTTAATTCATCTTTATCACTAGGATACGTACCAAAAACTTTTAAGCTGGCTGTTATTAAACCTCTTATTAAAAAACCACAACTTGATCCTAGAGAATTAGTCAATTACAGGCCGATTTCAAATCTCACTTTTCTGTCAAAAATACTAGAAAAGGCAGTTTCATCACAACTATGTTCCTTTTTAGAAAGAAATAGTATCTGTGAGGATTTCCAGTCAGGATTTAGACCGTACCATAGTACTGAGACTGCTCTCATTAGAGTTACTAATGATTTGCTCTTATCATCAGATCGTGGTTGTATCTCTCTATTAGTGTTACTGGATCTTAGTGCTGCATTTGACACTATTGATCACAATATTCTTCTAAATAGACTCGAAAACTATGTTGGCATTAGTGGAATTGCATTGGCATGGTTCAAATCATACTTATCTGACCGTTATCAGTTTGTAGTAGTAAACGATGAGATGTCATATCAATCACAAGTTAAATATGGAGTACCGCAAGGCTCAGTACTAGGACCGTTGCTTTTCACTCTGTACATGCTACCCTTGGGAGATATCATTAGGAAGCATGGCGTTAGTTTTCATTGTTACGCTGATGATACTCAGCTCTATATCTCTTCGCGCCCTGACGAAACTTACCAATTCGCTAAATTAACAGAATGTATAGCTGATATAAAAAACTGGATGACCAGTAATTTCCTACTACTAAATTCAGAAAAAACAGAGATTCTAATTTTTGGACCGAAAACTTCTTCACGCAATAACCTAGAATACTGTCTAACACTTGATGGCTGCTCTGTTAAGTCTTCGTCGTCAGTTAGGAACCTGGGTGTGCTCTTTGATACCAATCTTTCATTTGAAGGCCATGTTACTAGCATCTGTAAAACCGCATTCTTCCATCTTAAAAATATATCTAAACTACGACATATGCTCTCAATGAAAAATGCAGAACAGTTAGTTCATGCGTTCATGACCTCAAGGCTAGATTACTGTAACGCTCTACTGGGTGGTTGTTCCTCCCGCTTGATAAATAAACTACAGCTCGTACAAAATGCAGCAGCTAGAGTTCTTACTAGAACTAGGAAGTATGACCATATTAGCCCAGTTCTGTCATCACTGCATTGGCTTCCTGTTAAACATCGTATAGATTTTAAAATCTTGCTAATTACTTACAAAGCACTAAATGGTTTAGCTCCCCAGTACCTAAGCGAGCTCTTAATGCATTATAGTCCTTCACGTTTATTGCGATCTCAGAATTCAGGCCAGCTGATAATACCTAGAATATCAAAATCAACCGCAGGCGGTAGATCCTTCTCCTATTTGGCACCTAAACTCTGGAACAATCTTCCTAGCATTGTTCGGGATGCAGACACACTCTGTCAGTTTAAATCTAGACTAAAAACGCATCTCTTTAACCTGGCATACACATAACACATTATCAATTTATATTTTCAAATCCGTTAAAGGATTATTAGGCTGCATAAAATAGGTCAGCCGGAACTAGGAACACTTTCTATAACACCAGATGTACTCGTTACATCTGAAAAAGAATGGCATCTACACTAATATTAGTCTTTCTGTCTATCCCGAGGTTTACCTTAGTCAACCGGATCCGGGCCGTATTCAGCTGAGACCAAGGACCGGAGCCATGACACGACCACAACGCAGCCCTGAAGTATCAGCAGAGATCGAGTCAACTAGATCATCCATCGTGAAGGCCTCATCGACACGACAGCCAGTAGCACAGTTCCTCAACAAACCGTCCATACCGGCGTGATGAATACGATCCTCAACTGGATGGAACTGAAATAAACACTTTGATTGGTGCGATCCTATCAGACTTATGATAGCAACCTGATTCGTAACAAAGCACTGTTCGCCAGAGGAGAACTGGCCCCCCGACTAAGCCTGGTTTCTCCCAAGGTTTTTTTTTCTCCATTTTAACACCTATTTGCCACTTGTTTGCCACCTGTTTGCCACCTGATGTCACCTGATGGAGTTTGGGTTCCTTGCCGCTGTCGCCTTTGGCTTGCTTAGTTGGGGACACTTGACATTTGACTTGACATTTGATATTCAACAGTATTCTTGACATTTAATCAACAGTGCTTCTGATCTGCCTGCATTGACACTATTCTTTAAGAGCTGCTGTGCAGCCAAAATTATGTACCAGTTATCAATGTAAAGCTGCTTTGACACAATCTGCATTGTAAAAAGCGCTATATAAATAAAGGTGACTTGACTTGACTTCCAGCCATTAAACATTATTACACTTATTATTAACCAGTTTGATTTGATTTCTGTCATACATCAACAAAAGTTCTTATTGAGAATTAACAGATGTTTAGATGTTAATGTTTTAATGAAAGTTTAGTTTGAAGTCACCATGATGGTGAAAAGCATTTCCTTTAGTTGGGCTCTTGACTCTATTTGTTAACATTAAATTATCTCTGGCTGCTCCAACTTTGTTATTGTAGAGCACATTTGTTATGGTCAGAGAAGTTTTGATCTGATCTGATCTGTGTTTCCCAAAAGTGCTGTGAGCCAAAGTTCATCAATTTATGTTTACAATGCTTTGGGAAGCACAGTCATAATGGTTGTGTTTTATCATTGTGAAATGGCCAGATTCATTGGTGACATCCAGTATTAACCGGTGATATAGATGTTGTATTATTTCTTTATAGTAAACCGCTTGAGATCCAGAAGAGCTTTTATAATCAGAAGTTTTTTTTTTTAAACACACAGAGAGATCAAGAATCAGCATATGACCCTCAACAATGGTGACAATTATGCAGCTGAATTGTGAACCTGTAATTTTTTATTTTCTGTTGTTTTGTTGTGACAGTAGCTTGTTTTGTAATGTTCAGAGTTGATCTGTTTGTCAGTATTTTGTATTTATTTATCGTCACCGTTCTTGAGAATCATATGCTGATTCTTGATGTCTGTGTGTGTTTAAACACAGAAGCTTCAGTTCATAATGTATTTTTCTTAAAAAAAAAAAGTTCATCCTGCTGTTGGATCTCAAGCTGTAAAATCACAGGACTACAAACATTAAAAAACAAGCACACGGTCAGAGATTTAGACTCTAAACAACATCAGGCCATTACATGATGATAAAATCATCATCAAATTATACTGCGATCAAATCATATTTTCTCTGACCATTACAAATGTGCTTTACAAATACAAAGTTGGAGCAGACAGAGAAAAATTAATAATAAAAGGTAAAGAGTCAAGAGCCCAACTAAAGCAAACACTGACCTCTTTCATGGTGACTTGAAATGAAACATTCCATAAAACATTAATTAGCACCTTTTTTCTCTCTTTCCTTCAATGATTCTGCTTATTAACATCAGGTGTCACCACTAATTGTCAATCACTCAATCATCAATCAATTATCTCATTAACTTTAACACCGCTTCAGTGTTACTTTTTAACACCCGGCAAGATGGACTCATATGTACACTTTGAGTGTTAATTTAACACTGGGCATTTTACTGTGCATTTTACGAATTAAACCGCTCATAAACACTTTATCAGTAGAAAAAATTTAAATAACCCTTTAAACGTGACATATATAACCTTTTTTTGTCAAGATTCAAGATTGAACCCCATTGAACTTTTTGTTTTCTATGTGTTTTTTAATAACTTAATGTTTTTATAATGAAAAAGCAGTACATTTCAGGATGTCATATAATGCATACTGTCATTATATTATGTACATATCAATATTATATTGGCCATCGTTATATTGGGAGCGAGCAGAAGTAATGTAGTATTGTTAGAAGGTGAAAACAGATACAGAAGGAATACGAAAAGAAAGGACAGGTAAGAGAATCAGCTCATCTGAAAAACAGCAGTGCGTTCCTCTAATTCCCCTGGGAAACAGGAACTCCAGAGACCAGGGTGGGAGTGTGCATGTGTGTGTGTGTGTGTGCAGGAAGAATGCTAACATGCAGAGGAAAAACACATTAAAACAAGAATTATTGGCAGATGTCAATGTTGTCCAACCTGTGTGTGTGTAGAGGAATGCAGGAACACGCTCTCTTCTTAAACACAGACTGGCATTTCCTGTTTGCGTGTTTGAATATTCAGAGTAAAGGCACATGTCATTGTAATGAAAAGTTAGCTATCAAGAACAACTTTCTTGAGAGTCCGGTAGGATGTCACAGAGTGAAATGCACCATTTTTTTCTATGACAGCACGTACTTCCAAAGCTCCCATCGTACACAGCCTGCAACTGAGAGATGCGCATAAGAGTGAGTTCATTCTCAATATGACAGGCAGAATGAGTTTCATGTCAAAGCAAATTTACTGAATTTAAAATATGTAATATTTTCCAGTTAGTTTTCACTTTCCAACAATTGTTTAAATCATGCCAGATGCTTCAGGGTAAGGTGAGTTCATGTCTCAACTTATAGTGATGGTAAGTCTGGCATCCAAATGCAGAAACTACTGCATCGTTCTAAAGGAACACTGGCAAGGAGAATCCCACCTTTCAAAGAAAATGAGGGATTCTTCTCACAAAGTCATTTCAAGTGGTTACCTCAGCCTTGCAAGGTTATGAAAACTGCAAGGAAGAGCAATATTTCATATTTTCCTGAAACCTTACTGGTTGGAATGTGGAAACTTGATGCCTGAGCCCAATGAAGAATCATTTTGTGTGGTTTTTTTTTGTTAATCTATCAAGAATTTATGCATATTTCTAAAAAATAATTAAAATCTTGAAAACTTATTACATTACAAAATTAAATCTACTAAACTCTTGGCTGGGTTTATCTAATAAATAAATATACATATTTAAAGTATTGAAAGCACAAAGTTTTTTTTTTTTTTTTTAAAAGAAATACTTAAGGACACATTAAATTGATCAAAATGTTCAGTAAAGACTCTTACATTGTTATTTTTCAAATAAATGCTGTCCAGAGTTTTAATTAAAATATTAAGCAGCACAACTGTTTTCAACTGATAAATGTTTCTTGAACAGCAAATCAGCATATTAGAAGATATTAAAGACTGGAGTAATGATGCTGAAAATTCAGCTGACATCACATGAACAAATTACATCTTATAGTATATTAAAATAGAAAACAGTTCATTTTAAATTGTAATGATATTTCACAATATTACCGTTTCTGCTGCATTTATCAAATACATCTAGCCTTGGTGAGCATAAGGGACTTATTTTAAAAACATAAAATCTTACCAACCAAACATTTGAACAGTGTATATAAAACATTAAGCAAACAAGATTCTTTATAAGTTTAATACAAAACGATCATTTATTTTCTTCAATATCTTGCCAGGCATGCCAATAATACATATAAGTAGTCCAACTGGACACAAGTGCAAAGTTTTTATAAGCACAACTGGTTTAAAAAAAACAAACAAAAAAAACCTACATTAATATTACAATTTAATTCTCATATTAATCATAAAATACCACAACTGTAGAAAAATACTTTTTTTTACATTCTTTTTTTTAAAATAAAAATATACATTTATCAAAGCCTTTTGTTATGTTGTGCTCTGTTCTTCTCAAAATGCAAACATCTCCCACAACTGTCAGAAACGCAGAAAACCTTCTGAGAGGCCCTCAGTTATAAGCCCCGCTCCATCACTGACGACTTGGAAAATTTACCTCACGATACCCATGTTGCCCTACCAGACATAATAACATACAGAATATATTATAACAAGGCAAAAATGCCCTTCGAAAACAAAACAACGGTACAAGACATTTGTGCAATTATAGCAAACTTGTCATGAATAAGAACAGAAAAAGTGGTACAGAAATGGTGTGAGAAACCAAACAAACAGTGGTTGCGGATATGTACGACCATGTCATCTTGAACTACTTAAATGTGCTTGTTGATAAATTTGAGTATACATTTTTTTTCCCCACCAAAAGTGCTAGAACAAAAGTAGTCCGTGAATCAGTTCTTTAAAATGCAGATGCCACTTCTTAAGCATAATGTCAAATCTACTGTTCTGAAGAAAGCAGCAGCGCCAGTTCTTCATAATATTTCATAAAATGTTGATCCAATGAACAGTGACGGTGAATAAAACATCAGTCGATTCATCAGAGCTTTCCATTTCCTTCCTACAATGCAGCAGGCACTTCCTGCGGAGACTCCGACTTGAGATTTGGACCAAGTACAGACAGCAGAGAAGTTTCAATTCACTCTCAACATATAAACAGTTCGTTGCTGTGCACTGAGGAGTTAAGAACCTTGACCAAGAGCTTAAGTATGCTTTATTAAGGGCTTATAAAATCTCATTCAGATCTGTTGTAGACACACGCGCACACCTTGTGGTCATAAGGGAGGTTGACTTGCATTCACAGACCCGGACGGCTACAGTACGTATCCTACACAAGACAACACAAAGACTTCACACGCACATACAAAAAGGTGCTGCAAACACCTGAGTAGACCGCCGCTGTCCAGTCCAAACTAGGCCGCACCAGTTCGGTAGGATAAGTCTTTCGGTCGTTAACAAAGAGGCCCTCCGATTGGGCGATTATGTCCATCGCTTAACAGATGAGCTCTTGTTGTATCTCTGGACGGGATTGGAACGGTTCTGTGAAAATAAAAGTGTCCCGACCTGTCTTCAGCTCCCCCTGGCCTGGGAAGGTGGGATACGAAGGGATGACGACAAGTTCTGGGGAAGGGACGGGACTCTCAGGCTCTGATTCGGATTGGCTGGCTTCTTGCTCGTCAACAGTGTGGTGATGAGTGTCGACACTTAACCAGGGATGATTTAAGCACTGTTCCACAGTTGCTCGTTTTCTAGAGAGGAGGGAAAAAAGAAAAAAAAAAAAGTGTTAAACACTACAAATACTAAAAAACAAGTAAAAAAAAAATAACGATGACAACAACTATGATGAAAATAAATAAAGTAAAATAAAATAAGCACTTTGTTCACTAAGCAAAGACTGCAGATTTAGCCCTTTGATAAAAACATTAAAGAATGTGCTCATTTGTATAATGATTAAAGCACATTAAAGTTCTCATTTGGTTTCTTCATCAGTTCTGCAAATATGAAGGATTCTGTCATTTAGTTTCCCAGGATTTTTCCTTCCCCAATTACTCACACCAAGGAATTTTTCCACATAGCTTTAAGCTCTCATTTTTCCTCTCCTGCTTTCTCAGTGCCGATGATCTACAAGCATTAAGTTTTATGGGGTGCAGATTATGGTCCTGGATCAGAGACTGTGCTACTATCAGTTCCCATAGAGCCATGATGGTGGCAGGTCTGGACTGCTATTAGTTACACCAACAGACCCAAAAATGCTTTCGTCGCCATTCGTCAGTTGCAGCAAAAGAGCCCGGGGATGTGGGAAACCAGTAAGACTGCAAGGATCATTTCACTGTATATTCTAAACCAAGAGGTCATTACGCTTTAATGAGAGATTGAAGTGTGAGATTACATGTCTGGGGCAGAGCAAACTACATCAATCAGGTTATGCAAGTTTGCCTAAACAAAACTGGAGTGGGACACCGTCATTTCACATCCACACTCACGAATAACAGCCAACTTCCCCTACCTAGGGTTTTTGATGAGCAGTGACTGGATGAAATCCACAGCGAGGTCAGAGATGCCCTGAAAGACGTCCTGCGAGTAGTCCACGTTGACCTGGGAGATGTTCAGGAAAGTCTCCTGCTTTTCTTCTCCTTGAAAAGGTGACTCGCCTGTCAGCATCACATAAGTCAGTACCCCAATGCTCCTGTAGGGGGAAAGCAGCAACACAGATCAGTAGAGGAAAAACACACCTTCAAATGTGACTTATCACCCGTTTCATCGCCAGAGAGTAAACATAAAAGTAAATAAATAAACCAGCCCAAGCTGGGTTGCTGGTTTTAGTTGGTCTCCCAGCCTGGTTTAGCTGGTTTTAGATAGATTTTAGGCATTTCTCAGCTGATCAGGCTGGGAGACCAGCTTAAAACAGCTAAGCTTGGGCTGGTTTAAGCAAGTTCTCTTTAAACCCTGCCTTTCTTACAATCGCCTGCAAACTTGCATCACATCTGCCTCCATCCAATCAACAACCAATAGATAGAACCAGGTCCCGCCCTTTATTTTCTTTTCGATAATCAGTTTCACAATACGGAAGAAAAGATCTGTCTAGCTCATTTACATCGTGACTAAACTAAGGCAAAAATCATTATTTATATTTACGTTTAGATTTTTGCTCATACTTGAGATTAGATGTTTGTTCTAAATAATGAATGACCAAAAGTAATAGTGATTGGCTAAGCAACTGCCACTAATTATGAAAGAAGGAAACTGCATGTTGTTTAAGCAGAGTTGATGCAAAAAATATAGACAATGTGCACGAGACGACCACCATTTCCATCCAGTAAATGCGGGTAAACGTTCTAGGGATTGTTCTAAATTCAGTGGATTGTAAAGGGATTGCACACACTGACTTTACCATGCTGATAAACACTGACACTTATCGTACTACTAGATTACAGAAATGCTTCATGCAACTTATATCTGCTTTTATAGGTCCATTTATCTAGATGTCGTCACAACGTTTAATAGCCTTTATATAACATTCATCTTTGTGTCAAATACCACAAACAGATACTCACACACATGTCTGAACTCTGGACACTCAATAAGTTCAACTTACCACATGTCAGTTGCTGTGCTGATGGGCTCATAGTCCAGGATCTCAGGAGCTGAAGAGAAAAAAACAAAACGTCTCATTACCTTTCACATCACAGCTACACACAAAAAAAAATTCAGTATCTCAGCGCTCCCATACAAGTGTCAAAAACATCCTGCTCACACACCGTTTCATGTTTGATCATTCTACAGATTATCTATAACTGAGGTTTCCTACACAAGCTTTCACTTTACACCTCCTCTTCACTATACTGAGCTGACAAGTCTTCACCTTTACTCTCTATCTGTTTTTTTTTTTTGCAGCAGCAGCAGTTATGCCATGCATTAGAGGATTTGAGGTTTGCAAATGAGGGGCGTCGGACTCACCCACATACTCGGGAGTGCCTAGGATCTCCCGTACCTCCGTCACGCTGTCCACCCGCCGAGATAAACCGAAATCGACAATACGGATGTCACCCAGAGGCTGAGCACTCGTCAACAGGATATTCTGAGGCTGGAGAAGACATGAAGAGTGTGAGAAAGGAAACACAGAATTACACTTCAGACAGGAAGAGAAAAAAAAAAAAAAAAATTACTATGTGAACAGTACCCTTCTTTAACACCCCATTAATACCATTTATCAAACAGTTTCAACCTTAAGCACACACCCAATAAGTTCACTAAAATCAAACTAAGAGTTTAATTCAGTCTAACATCCCAAGGCACAAAACTAGCAGGTGTGATGCCAGATTAGAGCTGTTCAAAGTTTACACACCACAATAGGCACACTTGATGAAATTAGTTTGAACCAGTGTGTGTCATCATTACAACAGAGTGTTTAAACAGGTCTGGTCAGTTATCTTAAATAAGTAATTTAGTCACATTACTTCTGCAAATGTTATCTAACAATTTCGCTGACCTCCACCTGATGTTATTACACAATAAATGTAAAATAAAGAATAATAAAAAAAAAATCAAAAAAAATCCAGAGTGTGCTCCTATAGCACAAAACAGAACAGAGGGGAAACAATTTGTACACCCACTTTGTTACAACCACATACACAGACATTATACGGCAAGTTAATTAATTACTGTGGACATTAATACGTTTAAATTAACATACCTTCAAATAACAATAAATGGGTAGCAGTCATATTTTAGACCTCAAGTAAGGCAGTCTATGTCATTCAAGGCCCCCGGTTGCATCGTTATGATCAACGCGCAAACCACGAACATTTACAGTACAATGCCTAACACTCACCTTAAGGTCCAAATGAACTACACTGTTTTGATGGAGACAGGCCACACCCATCAGAATCTGCCTGGCCAATCGGATGACGTCTTTCTCTGTGAAGGCCTCGTCGTTATCGGCAACACACTGGTTAAAAATTTCACCTCCGGCAGCACTGAAAGACAAGAAGAGCACGAGTGCGTTACAATTTAGAACTCAAATATTACGTTCTCATATATAACATGCCCTGATTGATTAATCCAAGTCACAAAGTTGCGTTTTACGTTTTTTGCGTAAAAAAAAAAAATATTATTAAATGCATCTATGGTTAGAGACAAACACACCCTCATGTGACCACCATGGTACACCACCCACATAGATTGGTTTGAACTACGCCAGGTGTTTGTGCTCATTTCTACACATTATAATTGGGCCTCTCCAACAAGATTGCTAATTATTAAATTAGAGGAGACTTTTGGGTAACGGCTGAGGGGGGTGGAACTTCATCTTGCGTAACCGTGGCAAGGGTTACCATGACCATGAGGATTTGCAGGCGGATACTCCTTTGGGCGATGAAAGACTGAGAAAATCAGGACCATGTGTAGTGAATTTCAGGCCGCACACAAACGCTCTCTCCCATAGACACTCATGTACATGCTTTTCATCTACAGTGGAGAGTCTGTATGTATTTGTGTGTGTAGTGTCTATTACATAACAGTTGAATCCAGCTGTATAAATAGGGGATTCTGGGTATTGCTAATCAGATGAGCCACTGGAGGCTTATAAAGTAAGGACACAGGGATATTGGGAACCTTTCAGCCCCCTTTAATCAAACACATCACAACAACTGAAGCTCTTCACTCTAATGGAATAAACCCTCCACTCTAAATTCCCCGAAGTCACCATCTTCTAAAGTAACATCAGCAAAACATAACCCAAAGAGGTCTGTTAATGCTCACACATGTGCAGGGTCAAATCCTCACAGCCTTTCATGGACAGAAAAAAAAACATGTTTTGGTTTCGTTGTGCGTGTGAGACAGAAAATTTGAAGCATCTATAAAGTGGTTCCGTGGACTGACTTAGATTTATGACTGACTCAAGAGCGGTTGTTGCGTAAATCGCACGCTTACAGGCTGGTGATGTTGACATCCCATGTTCATCCACTTCACCTGATCAAACTGCTGCTGCTCTGGTAAACCAGACGATGAAAACCAACACTGAACGCTTGACAGATGAATTGCAAGTTTACTCAGTGGATTTAAGCCATGAGAATGTGGAGCAAAGGCAAAGATTTGTTGCTCAAATAAACTTCATTTTCTGGAACAGAAAGAAAGGACAAAAATATGCTCCTCCGCTACAAAGACCACCAAGAGCGCAGTTCCCATTTTATGAGAAGAAGAGAACCTTGCGTCTCGCAAAAGATAAGAATGCTCTCCAAAGGCAATTTATCTGAAGACAAGTAACTAAGAAACAGATTTGAAGTAAATAGTGATTTACTTCCACCAATCAAATGGAAACAAACTCGACAAACGAATTCCGGTCCAAAAGCTCTAGTGAGAAAGCTCCTTTAATTTAGTAACAGGGATATAAACAAAATTGTTAGCATTAATACCAGATACACTATCAATTAAGTGGTTCTGAGGTTGATATCCCTTGATAATTCCTTAATTCATGGAGTATCAGGCATTGGTACTAATAATTATGATTTTGTTTTGGAACATCAGAAAATTCCTACAGCAAATGAAGC